>UESW01004086.1:620415-818473 GCA_900491605.1 Calamus simplicifolius
TTGAAAGTTCATGAGTCATTAGCGAACCAAGAAGCTCTTCCAATGGTAGGATGTTTAGATCTTTGACTTCTTGTATGGCTGTCACCTTGGCTTCCAAGTCCTTGGAAGTGACCTAAGAATTTTGCGAACAAGCTCAGAGTTAGTATAAACTTTTCCAAGACTTTTTAAACCATTCACAATATCAGTGAATCTAGTGAACATGCATGTGATGGTTTCATTTTGTTCCATGGTAAATAATTCATATTATGAACCAAAATATTTATCTTTGATTCTTTTACTTGGTTGGTTCCTTCATGTGTTATTTCCAACCTATCCCAAATTTCTTTTGCGGAATTACATGTTGAGATTCGGTTGAATTCATTAGAATCTAAGGAACAATACAAAATGTTAATGGCTTTAGCATTTAATTGTGCCATTCTTCTATCATTATCATTCCAATCCCTTTCGGGCTTAGGAACAATAGTGCCATCAATTAAGTGTGTGGGTGTACTAGGTCCATTTATTATAACTCCCCACAATTCATAGTCAGAAGCTTGAATGAATATTCTCATTCTAGCTTTCCAATATGAATAGTTGGTTTCATTAAATAAAGGAGGTCTATTCGTAGAATGACCTTCAGCAAAACATGAACCACTTTGTGTTGCCATAAGGATCTTTAGCCCTTGATCGTGAGATCAAATTCTAAATGAGCACTTGCTCTGATACCAATTGTTGGCCCAGATGGCAACCCAAGAGGGGGGGGTGAATTGGGTTCTTTAAAAAATTAGCCTTTTTAAAATAGTTTGCTTGAGATTAAAGAAGACAAATGCAAGGTAACAATAAAGTGCAGTGAATAAGATAGAGATAGAGAAAGAGACAATGGAACATAGCAAACACAAAAGATTTTATAGTGGTTCGGTGTATCCAACACCTACGTCCACTCCCAAGAATCACTTGGGTCCACACTATAATCACCCTAGATTACAGTAGAGTTGTTTTACAAGCTCACAACTCGAACTTGTTGTTTTCCCGGGCGCACAACGAACCCAGCTGGTTTTCAAGGGCTCACCAGCACAAAAAACCCTAACCCAAGCTTAACCAAGCTTGAACCGAGGTAAAACTACTCCTCTAGTTCAATCCCCCAGATTGAACTAGGCACAAACAAAATAAGTATTGTTTTTGAAATACAAAGCTCCTTAATGAGCAGATAACAAATAATATAACAAGTTTAGAAAAGCCTGATTTGAAGATGGTTGGCTTTAGAGCTTTTCTTCTTTTCTTCTTTTCTTCTTCTCCTTTTCTAGGTTGAATCAAGCCTCAGCTCCGATTCTTCACAGTTGAAGCGGTTGAGAAGAGTTGAAAAGCAAGAAATGAATCTCCTTTCTCCAAGTTGGGAAATCCGCCAAGACTTTGATTTGAACGCTTTGGATTCCTCTTGAGCCTTTTGGAGTGGAGTGGATTTGAGCTAGAAGGTTTTCCTCTTAAGATTCAAGCTCTCGGATTTTCGAAATGGGATTTGTCTATATCAGATTTTCTCTCTTTTCTTTCTATTTTTCCATTTTTTCTCGTTCTTTTTTTGAACAATAGACTTCCCTTTTTATAGATTTCTTTTACACCATTTTTGGAAGAAAACTATCCATTGGAGTGTACCTTGTATCAAAATATATCCGTTAGAAATGAGGTAAAATAGAAATATTATCGTTAGAGCTGATCTGGCAACTTGATTTTTCGTTCCAGGTGGGTTGGAGTCGATTCTAACTTTTTTGGAGTTGGCTCTAGCTCGAGGTATTTCAAATGGTATTTCTGGAGTCGTCTCTGGCTTTTCTGGGGTCGACAAGATACTTTTCTAGAGTCGACTCTAACTTACCCGGAGTCGACTCTAGGTCGGGGCCAGAAAAATCGACTTTCTGCTTCTTCTGTGAGAGTCGACTCTAATAGTCTCGGAGTCGACTCTAACGTTCGTGCCAGTTCCAGAGTCAGCTCTGTGATTCTCGGAGTCAACTCTAATGTCTGCAATTCTTACCTAGACATTAGATTCGATCCAGAACACTATGTAACTCCTGATTTTGATCATACAATAGTCTTATAATCTGAAACACTAAATCAAAATCATCAGAGCCTTCAAGAGTTATACTCAGATAGTTTTGTTAATCATCAAAATCATCAATTGGGTCAACACAGCGGGACATCTGTTGACTTTTCCCTTAGGAGAAGACCCAACGAGAACCATCCAGATCGGGGCCTCTCTCCCTGAGGAGGAAAGGAGTCGGCTCCTCAATTTCTCCGAGCCAACGCCGATATTTTTGCATGGGCGCCGACCGACATGCCAGGTATACCATCCGAGGTAATTACTCATAAACTCAACATCAAATCTAATTATAGGGCGGTCCGACAAAAGAAGAGAAGCTTCGCCCCCGAGCGCCAGAAAGCCATTGACGAGGAGGTCCGTAAACTGATCACCGCCGGCCACATTCAGGAGGTCTATTATCCCGATTGGCTGGCCAATGAAGTGATGGTATGAAAAGCCAATGGGAGCTAGAGGATGTGTGTCGACTTCACTGATCTCAACAAAGCCTGCCCCAAGGACAGCTTCCCGCTTCCCAAGATCGATCAGTTAGTGGATGCCACATCCGGTCACGAGACTCTTAGCTTCATGGATACATTCTCAGGATACAACCAGGTCAGAATGGAGCCTTCAGACGAAGAAGCCACCTCCTTCGTGACCAAAAAGGGATCTACTGCTATAAAGTCATGCCCTTCGGGTTGAAAAATGCTGGGGCTACATACCAAAGATTGATGAACAAGGTCTTCGAGTGTCAAATTGGGCGCAACATAAAAGTATATGTAGATGACATGCTGACCAAAAGCATCCGAGCTGGCAACCACCTATCTAATCTAATGGAGACCTTCGGCAACCTTCGTCGGTTTCAGATGAGGCTGAATCCCCGAAATATGTTTTCGGAGTCGCTGCAGGAAAATTCCTAGGATTCATTGTGACACGGCGAGGAATAGAGGCGAACCCGGACAAGATCCAAGCTATTCTAGATATGAGGCCGCCGGTGAATAAAAAGAAATCCAGCGCTTGACCGAAGACTAGTAGCTCTGAGCCGCTTCCTATCTAGATTGGCTGAGTGTAGCCTCCCCTTATTCAAAGCCTTGCGAAAAGTCAACACCTTCGAATGGACAGATGATTTCCAAAAGGCCTTTGAATAGTTGAAGAATTTCCTATCGACTCTGTCGCTACTATCGAAACCGATGGAGGGAGAAAGCCTCTTTTTGTACCTGGCTGCTTCTCAGGAGACTGTCAGTTTGGTCCTCGTCTGGATAGACGCTGAAGGATCGCAGAAGCCGGTATACTACACCAGTAAAGTGCTCCATGATGCGGAGACCAGGTACACCAAAACCGAAAAAATTATTTTTGCTCTAACAGTATCAGCTCAACGTCTCAGGCCTTATTTCTAAGCCCACTCAATCATAGTGCTGACGGATCAGCCCCTGAGGATAATCTTATCCCGCCCTGATACCTCCGGTCAGCTCGCAAAATGGGCGCTCAAGTTGGGAGAATTCGACCTGACCTTCGAGCCAAGGTCGAGCATGAAATCCCAAGTATTGGCGGATTTCCTGGTTGAGTGCACCTGGACCGACGAGAAAATCAGGGAAACTCCGACGAAACCCCCGGAGGCGCCGACCGCGGATGCGAGGAAGGATTTGATCCTTCACGTGGACGGGGCATCAAACTCTCAAGGGAGTGGCACCAGGATCATTCTCGTCGGTCCCAATAGTGTAACGATTGAGTATGCCCTTCGCTTCCTCTTTCCCACCACGAACAATCAGGCCGAGTACAAAGCCTTGTTGGCAGGGATGAGGCTCGTCCGTGAACTTAAAGTGGAGCATCTCAGAGCATATACCAACTCCCAACTCATCTCGGGACAAATCACGGGGGAGTATGAAGCTCGGGATCCTATCATGTCCCGATACTTGGACAAGGTCCAGTCAGAGTCCCTCCCCTTCACCCATTTCAGTGTCAGCTATGTTCCTCGAGAAGAGAATGCTCGGGCCGACGCGTTGTCCCGCATGGCCACCTCGGCCGATGAAACTTTGGGGAGGACTTACGTAGAGCATTTGCTAGTCCCAAGCATCGAGGCGGTGGAGGAGGCCCTGCCCCTTGAACAGAAGCCTTCTTGGATAGACGCCTATGTTCAATATCTCACTGATGGTATCCTTCCCAAGGACCCTTCGGAGGCCAAACTCCTCAAATGGCGAGCCTCCAAGTTCCCGATAATGGAAGGACACCTGTATCGAAGGTCTTTCTCGTATCCCCTCCTCAAGTGTGTCGATCCCGCTGAGGCCGATTACATCCTCCGCGAAATTCATGAGGGCGCATGTGGAAATCATCTGGGGGGCAGAGCCCTAGCATATAAGGCCCTCCGTCAAGGTTATTATTGGCTGACCATGCGAGAAGATGTGGCCGAATTGGTACGAAAATGCGATAGCTCCCAACGTCATGCCAACATCCAGCGGCAGCCCACCTCTCACTTGAATCCCATCTCTGCTCCATGGCCCTTCGCCCAATGGGGGATGGATATTTTGGGACCATTTCCTCCAGCCTCCGGTCAACGAAGATTTTTGCTAGTTGCTATCGACCACTTCACCAAATGGGTGGAGGCCAAAACTCTAGCCAAAATAACCGAAGCTAGAGTGAGAGCCTTCTTCTAGAAATCCATAATCTACCGTTTTAGACTTCCCAGCACTCTCATCACAGCTAACGGCCGACAGTTTAATAACACACCCTTAAGGGAATTTTGTAACGAATTAGGAATCACTCAGAGATTCACCTCTGTCGGACACCCGCAGACCAACGAAGCGACTGAAGCAATTAATCGTACAATTCTACAAGGGCTTCAGACACGGCTTGATGACTTTAAAGGAAGGTGGGTGGAGGAGCTTCCCCAGGTCATATGGGCCTATCATACAACCTCGAGAAATCCCACCGGCGAAACCCCGTTCAATCTGGTTTTCGGATCCGAGGCCGTCATTCCCGTGGAAATCGGGGTTCCTAGTCCTCGAGTAGAAGCCTACAATGAAGAAGACAACTCGGCCCAACTGAGGGCCAATTTAGATCTCATCGAGGAGATGCGCGACCAAGCGCGGATCAGGATGGCCGCTTATCGACAAAGGGTGGCAAAGTATTACAACGCCCGCATTAGACCTTGGACATTCCGTCCCGGGGACCTGGTCCTTTGGAGGGCTAAGATTTCGAAGCCAACGGAAGGAGGAAGTTATCACCTAACTGGGAGGGGCCCTACCGGGTTGCAGAGGTCCTTCCCCGAGGAGCTTACCGACTCGAAGAACTCAACGGAAGGCCGCTCCCACGAACTTGGAATTCTAACAACCTTCGTCGGTACTACCAGTGATGTGCCCAACTGAATGGTTGTAGGTTCGGATACTCCACACTTTCAAATTATTTAAATAAAGATGCACTTCTCATGCATCATTTCGCATTACCTCTTTGTCACACGATCACGTCACAAAAGCCCGACTCTCGTGTCGGCACAAAAGCCCGACTCTCGCGTCGGCACAAAAGCCCAACTCTCGCGTCGGCACAAAAGCCCGACTCCTGCGTCGGCACAAAGCCCGGCTCTTGCGTCGGCACAAAAGCCCGACTCCCGTGTCGGCATAAAAGCCCAGCTCCTGCATCGGCACAAAAGCTCGGCTCCTGCGTCGGCACAAAGCCCAGCTCTCGCGTCGGCACAAAAGCTCGGCTCTCACGACAGAACAAAGCCGGCTCCCGCATCGGCACAAAAGCCCGACTCTCGCGTCAGCACAAAGTCCGACTCCCGCGTATGCACAAAGCCCGACTCCCGCGTCGGCATAAGAGCCTGACTATCGCATCGGCATAAAAGCCCGACCTCCGCGTCGGCACAAAGCCCGACTCCCGCGTCGGCACAAAGCTCAACTCCCACGTCGACACTCTTTGGGGTCAGGAGGGTCCCTGACACAAAATCGGATCGCTCCCATGGTATTACCCCAAATGCCCATCGATCGATGGGACAGTGCATGAAACATGCTGGCGAGGCCACATCATGGGGTCTCTCGACAAAATAGTGCCAAAAGATCAGGATCACAAGGACGTTTAGCTCATCAACAGCTTGACATCGATGGTCAAGAATCAACACATACTGATCCCAGAGCGTCCCTACTTAGACTGTAAGAGGCTCCTGCTCTGGACGGGCTGATGTGATTCCTTGCAAATCCTAAGAGCGCAAATAGATCACGATGAGCTAGTGGCTTGGCGAGCTAGACGTTGACAGTGTAAAAAGAAGAGTAGGGGGGTCGATGGTTCTAACACGAGTCAAAATGTGTTCTCTTTTCATAGATCAGTTAAATTTTTACAAAATGCCGATCATAGTCGGACTTGGATACATTGCAAAAAATAAAAAAAAAGAGACATCCAAAACCACAGTCGGGGCTTCAGTCCTTCGCTGGAACGGTGCCGGTTAGGGGGTGGTACCATTGGCCGGAGTGGAACCCTGGTGGACATCTTTACCCTCGGGGTCTCCTTCTTCAGGTTCTAAATCCTTAAGGCCTTCGATACCAAAGACCTTCACTGCCTTTTCTCGGCAGCAATGAAAACCCTGAAGATAGGCATCGGCACCCGCTTCGGCCACCTCCTCAATAAAGATCAGGGAATTCATGTAGCTCTCCATGGCTCTCTTCCCCACCTCGGCCACCTCATTGGCAAAGGCTGGAGAGTTCCGGTAGTTCTCCATGGCTTTCCTCCCCGCCTCGGCCACCTCATTGGCAAAGACTGGAGAATTCTGTAATCTTCCATGGCTTTCCTCGCCGCCTCAGTCATGTTTTCCACGGCGGCCCGAGCTGCCATTTCGGCCTCGGCAGCCCTCTTATTGGCGGCCTTCACTACCTCCATGGCCTCAGCAGTTTTGATATCAGCCAGGCGGGCCACCCCTTCGGCGATTTTCATTTTCTCCTCGGAAGATCTCAGCTCAGATTTGGCCACTTCGAGCTGGGCCTTGACGTCGGCCAATTCCGCCTCGGCAGCCATCAACTTACCCTCAGCGGTGAGAGCACGCTCGAGGGCTTTGCGTATCTGTTGCTGCGCTGCTATCATTTTGGCCTCCGCTTGGGACCGGACTATTTCGAGCCTCTCCGCTTCTCCAGCCTGAGTCAATTTGAGAGTGTCTTCAGCTTTCGTAGCTCGATCGCGGCACTCAAAGGCTTCCCGTCAATAGCGATCGAGTCGATGCTCCCCGCTGGTGACCAGGGTTTGGGCATGATTGAAGATGTTTACCATCTACACATTCAGGCCAATGTCAGTTACCTAAAGTGGGTACATGGAAGACAAACAGGATTATAAGGTAAACGACTGCTTACCCGGAGCATGGCCATCTGACCATCTTTGAAGAGGGTCCGGGAGTTGGTCCGGATTATTTCCTCCTGAATCGCAGGAGTAGATGCCGTTGACAGCAGCTTCTCAGCGAGGTGGGAGTGGTTCATAAGAGACGGCCGTGAGGAGACCGGTCCCATCCTGTCCCCTATTGGCTCGGATGCGGTGCTGCGGGCCTCGTAGCCGACGACGGCCTTCTGCCTCTTATTAATCGAAGCCTCTCTACTGGCCTGAGGATCATCCCTCTGGGCCGGCCCGGTAGTCAATGGGTCTGGGCGCTCAGTCGCCTAGCTTACATGAGCCCTTGACTCCTCTAGCCGCGTACCCGCAGTCTGGTCAGTAGACTCCGGCAGGGGCAGCGGCACAGGAGATCGTTGCGGCGGCAGCGGAGTAGGCGACCGTCGTGGAGGCCGTGGCGATGATTATGGAGGAGACCAACAAGGAGGGAGCGATGGAGTAGGAAGCTTGGTGACGTCTGGCGGCAACGGAGTAGGCGACCATCGTGGAGGCCGTGGCGATGATTGCATAGGAGATCGACAAGGAGGTGGGGATGGAGTAGGATGCTTGGGGACATCCCGGGGGGCAGGTGGTGATTGGGATCGAGCCCTTTTTCTCGACCCCTCAGCTCCGTCATCTTGCCCTCTTCTCTTCTTAAGGGCGGCTTTGTGAAAGGCCCCGGCCGGGATGTTGATCTTCATAGCTGCACGAAAATGAATGTGTTAAAAAAAAAAAGAGAAAGAAAAAAGAGAGAGGGGATCAAAAGTAAATGTCATCTTTAAAGAGACCCTCACCATCATCAGGGGCGATGTCAGCGTGTCGGAGGTTGTCCTCCGATAAAATCTCTCGGTATGATGGGAGTTTGGTTGCCAGGAGAAGATTGAAGGCTTCTTGTTCCCTCGGAACTACCGAGATGTTCTTGTTAGCCTTAGTATTGGGTGCACCCCATTCCCTCCTTATCCCCTCCACTTTGGCGAAGAAGAAACAGGATTTCCACCCTTTTATGGACAAAGGGAGACCTAACCTGAGGGCCCTACCCGACCGAGGGGCAAATAGCCACCAGCCGGATTGATCCCGAATGGTATACAGGCTGCGAAAGAGGGAAACATTACTCAGGAGACCTTGGAGGCGGGTCAGCACCAAGAAGGCACAGATGACCCTAATGGAATTGGGGACTAGTTGAGCTGGGACCAACTCATACCTATCAAGGACATTGATAATGAAGGGTGAAGAGGAAGACGAAGACCAGCCTTAAAAAACTCCTCATAAAGGGCTATCCCCCATGGGGAAGAGGTTACCCAATCGTTGGGGCCCGGTGCGATCAGTCGCACCTCTTTAGGTATGTTATAGGCTGCCCTAAAGGTTGCAAGTTCGACGAAAGTGACAGTGGAGGCGGTCCCCTCTGGGGAACCGCTCCTCGCCCTGGAAGACGAAGCTGCCCTAGGAGGTGGGGTTATAGCTGCTGACGGACTCCTAACCGCCGTTTACCTAGCCATGGCCCTAGGGGTCGGAGAGGTATGGTCTGTGGAGGACCGAGAGGACGAACAAGAAGAAGACGACTGTGAAGGCATAGGGAACTAACTTGGACAGAGGAAGAAGAAGAAGTTGGAGGAGCTCTCGAACTAGAAGGGGAAAGGGCTCTACACGATAGGTGAAATCGAAGCTAGGGCACGTCCTTGCTTATAAAAATTTTTTAGCGTCTTCAAAATCATCCCGCCCGATGCACCTGCCACGCGGATGCTATCCATTGAGGAGGACTCTGCAATGACACTCCGGGTGCACGATAGATGGAATCCCCCGACCAATTAGAGTGTATCGATGCCAGTGATGTGACGGCTTCATGATGATCACCGATATCTTGGGGATCCCAAACTGCTCCCTGACCTCAGGGCGAATCTGATGGTTAGGATGCGCAGATGAAGATGCCCCTTTCGCTTGGATGGTGACACCAGCTCAGAGACGGAGGGGCATCTGATATGGCCGATCGAGTCAAAGAACACGCGAGCCAATTCCTTGGCAATTGGGCTTGACATGGCTTACCCCGACTTCCATGTCGGTTGTGGCTCGTCTTGACCTCCGCATCGGCCACGGCACGCCCCGACCTCCTCGTCGGCTGCAGTCAGTCTAAGCCTTGGTCACAGTGTCGGCTCGGCCATGGCCCATCTCGACATCCATGTCGGCCACGGCCCATCCCGACCTCGGCGTCGGCAATGGCCCATCTTGACATCAGTGTCGGCCACGGCCCATCCCGACCTCGGCGTCGGCAATGGTCCATCTTGACATCCGTGTCGGCCACGGCCCATCCCGACCTCAGCATCAGCCATGGTCCATCTCGACATCCATGTCGGCCAGGGCCCATCCCGACCTCGATGTCGGCCATGGCCCATATCGACATCTGTGTCGGCCACGGCCCATCCCGACCTCAGCGTCGGCCACGGCCCATCTCGACATCCATGTCGTCCACGGCCCACCTTGGCCTCCTCGTTGGCCGCAGCCAGTCTAAGCGTTGGTTACGGTGTCGGCATCGGCTTTGGTGTCAGCCTCGGCATTGGTCTCGGCGTCGGCTCGGTGTCAGCCCCGGCGTCGGCTCCTGGCGATAATCACCCACGTTCAAGCTACGTGGTCCACTTCCATCGAGAATGGCGGACCATGTCACCACGAGCATGCCCGGCTACGCGCGCGGTGGATGTGCTCCCCCCTGGCGCCGCTAACAACGGACGTGGCCCCACGATCAGTCCCATGACCCGTACTTTATGGCACGTTGAAGACTAGAAACTAATAACCGTCTGAAGGAGGCTGGGCCACGATGGACGAAGAGTAAGTGGGATTCTCGAACAGGTATAAAAGGCCTCCAGTCCTTGAGGTAGGGGCCTCAAGCTCTACCCAATCATAACAACGTTATTCATTCCTGTTCTCCAGATCACTGACTTAAGCATTGGAGGGTCCCCGCCGGAACCACCGGTCCGGGACTTTTCTTGCAGGTTTCCGGCTAAAGAAGGCGACCCCTGTCATCCCTTTGAAGGCCAACAAAGCATTTCCGTCACATGATGCTCCTCAAAAGTGATCTGGCAGCAATAGGTAGTATGCGAGAGATGTTGGTGCAATTAATGCAAGGTGAAAGATAAGGACAAAGGGCTTTGACTGTTGACTCCACCTACCCACTCTCTGTCTCTCTCTCTTCATGTCTACTGCACCCAAGAGCCAAACCGAGCCCGAGCTCTCCTGCGGATTTGGTTCCAGCTGCTCTCAGACTTCAGCACTGAGGGTGACCAATTTCTTAAAAAGAAAAAACCCTCAAGTCTAGTACACTGCGCAAGGGCAAAAAGCTATGAAAGATAAGTACACTGCACTCTAAGAAAAGTTTATTTTAATTAGCTTATAAAAAATTACTCGGGATGGCCGAGCAACCCCCGGTAGTTTCTCGGTGGCTCCGTGATCATAAGGACACCCCCGAACCGGTGCAAGAAACCTCCGAGATGGTTCAAGTCGTATGATCTCGGCAACCCCGAGTCAAATGCCCGGGCCGGATGAGCAACCCTCGAGGTATTTTCAAAATGGCTTTGGTGGCCCCGTGATCATAAGGATACCCCAGACCGGCACGAGAAACCTCTGAGGTGGTTCTACTATGCCCAAATGGAAATGGTCATCATAGCAAAAGAAATCCCTTCTTTTCACTTAATGATGCTAATCATTAACTCTCTTTTTAGTCGATTTAAAATGGTCATCATTTTTGTTATCCTTATACAAAAGTACTAGGATCCTAAGGCCCCCTCCCATTTTTAGTTCATCAGTTCAACTTTCCATTAAAACTAATAGAATGGATATGTCTTGGAACTAAAATTTGTTGTGCTTATTAATGAGTCATGTTCTAACTTCTTTAAATCTTCTATGGGATTGCATTAAGGGTGCTCCTTCTCTCCTTATTTATTCATTCTATATGCAGAAATGCTGACTAGAGGAATCAATGAGGCAGTATCACAAAATAAGATAAGAGGACATATTTCATGTTGGGGAGCTACTCCAACCTTCAGAAGTCAATAGTTCAGTTCAACTTGCTATTACACATAGTAAAGCCTCAAAACTTTCAGGCATTTGACGATGTGGTGTATTTAGCCTTCGAGATTGTTTGAGTGTCCCTTTAAGAGGCTATCATTAAAGTCTCAAGATGTGTAATCCCTGAAGGAGAGTTGGAAGTGAATTTTTTTATTGTTCCTGAAAGGGTTATCTTAGTAAGGTCAATTTTCTCTTTCTTCTCAATCCAAATAATTTCTAATATTGTGGTCCCCAAGAGTTCTTTAGTTTAGTTTAAAAGAACCATTAGAAGCTTTTTATGGGGTTATGAATACAGTAAAAGATCAATTAACATTATTGCTTGGGAGGTTTTCTGCAAGATTAAGGAGGAGGGTGACCTAGGTATACCAAATCTCAAGTTGTGATGGGAGGCACTATGAGCGATCTGCTGGTAGGTTACTTCTGAAACTCTTATGTGTATGTGCCAATGTATTATTTGCTAAGTGTAAGTTTAATGGCAATTTTCCTTTAAAAGCATATCCTCTTTGGAAGTTTATTTGTAGGGTCCTTTGCTCTTTGTTAAGGGACCTGCTATGATCAATTGGCAATGGTGCTTCCATCAATATTGTTTTTGTCATCCTACTAAATAGGTAATCTTTGATTTATGATATGGGTGCTGTTGAAGCTTTGTCCTCTATAAACGACCTACTGGAGAGATTTTTTCTTACTATTTGGTGGAGGAGATTGTTAAAATTCTAATTTTCGAGAACCCAAAAGACTAACTTCTTTCATGAAGAAAATGAGTTGTCCCTACGAAAGTCTCTCTCCTCCATACAAAATGGATGACCTCCTGCATGAGAAAAATGTCATGAAAAAACAACTTATTTTATGAGGATGAGCTTGCTCGGCAGGTACCTTACAGTATACAACATTCCAAAGAAGGGATTGGCTATTAATGATCATCAATTCAGCAGCGGAGGAGGTGGAGGCAAGCAAAGGTTTGTCAATGGAAGCAAAGTTTACTCGATCTCGTTAGCGGCTGAGGAATTGGAGGAAATCAAAGGTTCGTTAATAAGCTCTCTTTCATTTAAATTTGCTATCCAATTCTTTGGGAACTTGAGGCTGGATGCTAAAATTCAATTTTTATGTTCTAGAGGACTTGTAAATGGAAATGATTATCTTTCACTTAATGATGAAGAAAAATTATAAAAATAGAAAAAAGAAAAGAGTTTGGATTATCATAGCAAAGCTATTACTTAAAATAAAAGGGTAACTGGCATAACGATATCTTCTTCTCGTCCAATTAAGTAGATTTTTTTTTCTTTTGCCTTTTGACTGCTTGGTTCATGTAAATTGAATTTACAAAGATGGGACTACTGAAATTTGATGGAGTTGTTTTGTAGTTAGAGAATTTACATGACCTGATTGAAAGCAGGTTTCGTTTGTGTTCCTATCAATTTTAGCATGCTCATTGGCAAATTGATACAAATATGTAGCTCCAACCATATTCCATCAGTAACTGCTATGCATTCATTTAGGGTCCCTTTGAAGATACAGTCTTATGTTCTGTTTTGATTTATCATGAATCAGAGTTTGTGGTACACAAGCTTTAAGGAGATAGGAAAGATTGAAGAGAGACATACAGACAATCTGCAACCAGCTTGGCAAGCTTGACCCCAACAACGTTGGAGAGACAACCCGCCTTGACCTATTGAGAGATGCTTAACGATGTATAGATTCGGCATAACAGCAGCATTTTTTGCTCTGTAAAGAAACAAAGGAAAACTTGTTCACCTTCATACAATTTTACTGCATACATGTATAGGAAATGTAAATAGAATGATAATTTTTCCTTCTTTCCCTTCAATTTTTTAAAAAGGAAATTGTGGGAAGGAATGTTACACAGATTCTTACTTTTTTTTGTCCTAACCCAATGCCAAGGGTTTAGTCAAATATAATCCTCATTTTGTAACTGTAACCTGATATTAGTTTCCTAATCAATTGAGCTAGTGCTGCATTGGTTGAAATCTCTGCCTCTATATAATGCTTTTTTTATATATGTTCGTGTGAGAGAGGATTTAGAAATTCTAACTTATAGATCTAGTAGTCAAAAATGAGTGCTTTTCTTTTCCAATCAAAATTTTTTTTTGAAAAAATATTCATAATCATACAACTAATCTAAGATTTCATCCAAACTAAAGACTAGTTATATAAAACCTTTTCCTCCTTTTGCCTGGTTTAAGACTACTTTTTTTAAGTAAGATATTGAGGTATCAAAAATATTCATAAAATATTTTAGATAACAAGAGAACATTACTTTCTTATTTAATTATAATATTAAATGGCATCCACTCTTTTATTATCTAATCAGACACTTAATATATTAGATTATCATTGTATGTATGAGAGGGTTTAGTCCCTTCAGTTTTCCTTTTTCTTTTGGTTAAGCTTGATTGCTTCTTTTCTCTTATTTTCCCCCCTTTTTTTGCCTTTTCCAGTCTATCATTAGATGGGTGTTTCTCACCTAGTTATTATACCTCATTTCATCTTCTTAATGAAATGTGACATGGATTCACTGTTTGCTGAAGAAAAAAAATAAAGTTTCTTTTTACCCCATCATTAACAAATCTATAAGTTGTAACCTGGCTTATTATGAGATCTCTCCCGTCTTAGCCTAGATATTTAGCGTTTTGCATAGCCTTTGATCGGTTCATCTTCATCTTGTGCATGCCATTTGTACAACCCACTCCATCTGTACCACAGGAATCCTCGTTTTGTTTTTTTAACTTTTGTCAACCATTTCTTTCTAGCCTAATAAAGAGGAGACAAATTCGGATATAATATCAATAGGTCTTGATATTCCCTCCTAGATGCTATGTTATTTTTGAAAATGGCGCAACGGTCAAAATAGTGAGGTTTAGTTTGATGTAATCCATGGTTTAACCATCTAGCGATCAAGGTAATGGAAGAGATTGCATTGAATAGAAGAGAAGTTACTCCTCACATTCCAGGTTTTGGTAACCATCTATCAGCCACATAGATTTCTTTTCATCTAGACTTATAACTCTCAATTCTTAGGTTGTGGCTTGTCAGTCTTCTCGGAGATTACCATGCTTCCTAGCACTCAGTTTGCACTTAACCTGCACCTAGTACTTGGTCTGATCTATACTCAGTCTATAGCCTAGTATCAGGTCTATATGCTTAGTCTATACCTTGGTACTTGATTTATGTTTGGTCTACCATCTAGTCTTTGGTCTACGCTTGGTTTGCACCCTTTATACTTGGTCCATCCCATGGACAAGGACCATTACCCAATTGTTCTCATTCTCATTCAAAGTCACACCAATACCTGGTCTATCTTCGATGATGTAACAAAGCAGTTAGCTTATTAGCCTATGATTCTAATCCATCAGTCTAAATATGGTGTAAACAATGATTGCTCCAAATAGAAGACTGCTAGTTTGATCCATGTCGAGGAGGTTGAGGGGCAGGAAGATTCTAAGATGGGAGCCTTACAATTGGTGAAAGAAAGCTACAATTGGTGAAAGAAAGCTATGAAAAGGCAAAGGTAGTGGAGTTAAATCGCTTGATAAAGCTTTAATGGTAAGGCCATAAAGGCTATCGTTGACACTGGTGCCATACACAACTTACGACCAACATAGAGGCAAACACTTGGGTTTGAAATTGGAAAAAAACTCAAGCAAGATGAAGATAATCAGTTCAGAGGCCAAACCCATGCTAGAGGTGGAGAAAGAAGTGGAGTGGAAAAGGTTAGTAGAACGGTCCAATAACATGATAGTGCTGCTAAAGGAAGGCATTTGAATAATCCTAGGCATGAACTTAAGCAAAGCGAAGGTACTTATCATGTCAAACCTTGGAATCATAGGCATCATGAGGAGAAGACCCCTTGCATGATCCTTGCCACTTGTGAGGAGCTAAGAAAGGTGCAAGCCCTTTACCATGCAACTATGCAAAGGAGTCAAGCAATGTGAGTTGACATAGCTTGCTATGCTCAGAGAAGAGAGAAGCCTACAAGGAGATCCTTCCACCTAAGATCGTGAGTGTTCTTAAGGAGTTCAAGGATGTCTGCTACAAGACTTAACAAGTGATTTCCTCCTAAGAGGGAGGTGGATCATGTTATTAATTAAGTTAGAGCCAGAAACTATGCCACCCATGAAGTCAACATATAGGATGGCTTTGCTTGCGTTGGAAGAGCTTGGAAGGTAGTTGAAGGAGCTCTTGGATGCAGGATACATTCGACCTTCTAAAGCTCCTAATGCTGCACTGGTCTGGTTTCAAAAGAAGCATGATGGTTCCTTATGACTTTGCATTGAATACTAAGTATTAAACAAGGTAATTGTTAAGAACAGGTATCCTATTCATTTATTTTATTGCCCACTTGTTTAATTAAGTTGGGAAGATAAACCACTTTACTAAACTTGATGTGAGGTTAGGATATTATCAAAAGCAGATTATATGATGAACTGGATGACTTATGTGACATGGTATGATTCCTATGAGTTTCTAATGATGCCCTTTGATCTCACTAAAGTGCTGGCTATATTTTACACTCTAATGAACAAGAGATCCCATCCTTATTTGGACTAGTTTGTAGTAGTTTACTTGAATCATATTATAGTTTGTAACAACACTCTTAAAAAATATATGGAGCATCTCCCAAATGTTCGAGCTATCAAGAAAGAATAAGTTCCACGTCAAGAAGAGAACTGAACCTTAGTTCGTGATAAGGTGTATTTCCCTGGGCGCAAAATCAAACGATGAAAAAGGGAAAGGTGAAAGCAATCAAGGAGTGGAAACCACCTAACAGGGTACCTTAACCAAGAGCTTTCCTATGCTTGTCTTTATTTCTTAGGCTTTGTCAACCACTTTCAGTAGTCTATAAAGTTGTTCTATTCGAATATAGCATAGTGGATGACAAGTGTCAAAAAATCTTTGAGAAACTAAAAATGGTGGTAACCGAGGATCTAGTGTTAGCCCTACTGCGTTGTACCAAGGTGTAAGGTGCACGGTAATGCCTTTAACTCAGCCATTGCAACTAATCTTATGCAAGATGGGCTCCAAATCACCTACGAGTACTGGAAGCTCAATGATATAGAGGGCTGGCATATGGTGTAAAAGAACAAAATGAAAACCATTAATCGTTGTCTATAGACATGGTGCCATTACTTGCTTTGCTGAAGATTTATGATGAGACAGATAAATATGTCTACTAATCGATGTTAAGTCCTAAGCAAGCTAGATTGAAAGTCTTCTGGTGAGTAAAGAAAACTGTAACTGAATAATTTTATAATCATATTTAATTGTGGTATTCTTTGGTTTTGGATATTAATAATGAACAAATTGTATTATTCTAAAAATTGATAAGAGCCTTATTTGTTCTCTAAGGCTATACCCCAAAGGATGTATATAAAGTGTGGATGACCCTGCTGCTAAGATATATTGAGGATTATAGAGATTTTCTTGTCATGGGCATAAGCATGATCGTGATTAGTCTAATGATAAAAGATAATTGTTATCAAATCCGAACATGTTAATTAAAAAAGGAGGATAAATTATGTGAAATTACTGTTGATTGGATAGATTGGTGTATATGATATGTCCTATCTTGCAAATGTCATAATTAATTATAGATGTGTCTATATATATATATATATATATATATATATATATATATGTATGTATGTGTGTAGTATAAATGTATGATGTACATGTATATGTACTCGTATGTTGGTTTATTGAGCATCAATTGGTATATTGTTTGATTTCTTGATCTTTTCCATTGATTCAATACTGATACTTTTCTAACCAATAATTGGTAGCCTGAAATGATGAAGTAGAATTTGCTAGAAAATCCATCGCCTAGTTCACATCCCAAATAACATGCATGTTTATAGTAGAAATAAGATATGGTAGAGATTTGTGATCGGTTGTCTCTCAACCTTAGATAGACGTTCTTGGATTTTCCATTGATCCAGGCTATTGCTATGGAAGAATGTCTTTCAAGAATAATACCTTCCTAGTCTCATTCAGGTCTTCTATAAAAATGAGAGAGAATAAACATTAGACCATGCCAAGAAGCCATGATTTCTATAGCAGATACAGATGTTGATTTAAGTAGAATTAAAGCAGGAACAAGAGCATATTCAAAAGAATCATGAACCATGAACCCAATGCCCAGCAAAATTTCGATGAATTGATCCATCAAAGCTTATCTTAAGATACCCTGATGGAGGGGGGCTACCAAGAAATAGTTATTAAATATTTGTCCTCAAATTTTAGAGATCAACACAACCCTAAATGTATGAGAAAAATGAAGGATGAACCTTGGTGGATGCCAAGAACTCCAAAAAAAAAAACCAAAAAAGCCTTCTTGATGATTTTGTTACGATTAATTTTTTTCTTAAAATAATTCCTTATTTCTTTCCTTCTAAACAAAACAAAGCAAGTAAATGAGGCTAGATTTCACATAAAGTTGGTGAGAGTGAACACTTGGCTCGGTAATGAAATGATAAGCTTGTAAAACAGACAAGAAAAATATGTAATTAATTCCACAATACCTAGGATGAGGGTCAATGAAAGAAGAGATGATTGACAGTTTCAACTACATAGCCACATCTCTTGCATGTAGGTTTTATGATAAAATTGATAGTTATTGGATATTTTTTATTCAGAAAGGAGACTTATTAGCTTCCAGCATTGCCTACACTGTCGGTTAAAAACTAACCGTAAAGAGTAGATGAAACTCAATTTCTATCAGATATCTTTAAAGCCATGCACTCCATTAGTAATGGAGTAATATCAAATTTATCATGAAAAATGAGAGAAGGTCACATTATGGGAAGATGGTTGGCTTGGGCATATTTCTCTTACATTGTCTCTTTCCCTCTTTGTATGAGCTAAGGTGAAAAATTTGTGGCCTTGCAATGGGATAAACACTTTTTGCTGGAAGGTTAAAAGTCCTTTAACCTCCTGAACTCTAGGCACCTGATGAATTCACTTCGCCACATGAGCCTCTCTCTCTCTCTTCAGTCAGACCTACTAACACATCTGATTCTCTTTCATGACAAGGATACATCTAAGAGAATTCTCAACCAAACATCCATACAAGTTTCTCAACCAGTGTCATATGCCACCCCTTCTCCAAACTTTTGGAAATACCAGTACCTCCTAAATTCAAAATCTTTACTTCACTCAATTTCAAAACAAACTCCATAATAGAGAGAACCTTGCAAGGAGAAGCAAGAAACACTATAGAGGATGTGTTTTCTTCGAAGAAGGTTAACCATATTCTCTAAAAGGGCCACTATATTAATGGAATATGGAACAAACGTTTTTAAGCCCTCAATACCCAGAGCTACCCAGACTCCACTATCTTTATGGACATCTTGGAGATCAAGTTGCATTCCTAAAAACCTCAGACAAGCTCTCAAACAGCTTGATCCAGTGCTGTTTTTTAGCTTAATTATGGAAAGAAAAGAAACACATACACACAAACAACGACAAGACCCCCCACAGATCCACTTTTGAGAACACCATCCTTCGTTTTGCACTCCCTCTTTTTAGGTAGTGTTTGATAGAAAAATATTATCCATGGATAAGTGTACGGGATAGAGTTTGTCCCCTAGCTATCCTTAGGGATATCCCTTGGCTATTCCATTGATCATATCAAATGCAAAAGGTAAATCCATAGGATAACTTTTTTTTACTCTTATTTAAAGGGATAACCAGCTATTCCTGCATTCTATAGGGAATAAATTGAGGGGATATCCCCTGGTTAACCATGGTTAACCATGGATTATCCCTTTGGTTAACTTTATTCCCAGCTATCCCTTATAGTTATGGCTTTTGGGGATAAGAGGGGATATCCCTAGATATCCCCTCTTATTCCCTATTTCAAAACACTACCTTAGTGATTTTTTCTTATTGTGTGATTTTTTTTTTTTTTTTTTCTTTTGGTGATTGGTCTTTATTGTGTAAACAAAAATGCCTTCCTGGTTACCCTAAATTTTGGAGAGAATAGTAATATTTTCATTTGTTAAAAGATTTTCAACCAGCATGCCCTAGTAGTTGGTGTTTTGTAGCTTACAGAGAGAAGGGAATGTCCAAACTCCAAACAGATCCACTTCTAAGATCACTATCCTTCGTTTTGCAGCATCTCTCCTTCTGGTGATTGGTTCTTTTTGTGTAAACAAAAACCCTTTCTTACTTACCTAGAGTTTGGAGAGAATCATATTCTTTCTTTCTTACTTAAAACAATCAAGTGGTACAACCATCCATCATTTTGCACTCTCTATCTTCAGTGATTGGTCCTCACCATGCGAACAAAAGCACATTATTAGTTACTAAAGAGTTTGGAGAGAATTGTATACTTTTCTTCCTTGCAAAGAGCAAAAGAAAAACAAAAGCTTGCTCTACTGATGCTTTCGAGCTCATGAAAGCATGTCCTGACACCCAAGAGATCCATTTTTGAGATCACCATCCTTCGTTTTGCACTGTCTCCCTTTAGATGATTGGTCCTTGTGTAAAATGTTTTTTAAAAAATCACATTCGTAGTTATTCTGATGTTTGAAGAGAACGGTTCTTTTCTTCCTTAAAAATTCAGGTGGTTCAAAGAAGTTTTTCTTCTCTGTTCAGGCAGCTCAAAGAAGAAGAGAATTGTATTCTTTCCTTTCTTAAGAAGTCGGGTGGTTCAATTTTCACTCCAACTTTATATATCATTATTAAAGATTTTACATCTCTTGCTGTTACAAACTGCTTAGATTTCACTCCAACTTTATTTATCATCACTATGTGAATGAAAATAAGTAACTTACAATGAAGAAGATTACTGCATGTCATCAACTGCAACTCCATTAATGTCTTCAGAAGAATTAAGTGTGAATCATGTGCAAGCGTCTGCAACACGGTGGATTAGTCAAGTGGAAGAGCGAAAATACGTAATATCAAATTCAAAATTACATACATAAGTAGTGTCACTCACAAAATTACATGTATGAGATGCAACCTTATGAATGTCTGAATGCTAATACCTATCCAAAATTAACTACTTGATATAAAAGATCATTAATCTATTGAGAGCTGTGATAAAAATAATCACAAGCATAATGCAGACTTCTCAAAAGAAAAGCAGTATCTGCTGAGGAGGTTGCTCATGACAAACGTAGTTTTCTACTGTCCAGATAAGATGAATAATCTTATAAAATATCTGGACACATCTCATCAATTGTTAAACATTGGCATATAATTTGCTTGTTGTAAAATGCTTAGGAAATGTTTGTTACTTATTGATCTCATGGCTAAAGATATTCCATTTAATATAAACAATTAATCTTGTCCATGCTTGGGATCAGAAAAATCAACTCCACAGATGAAGAAATGAGTAACACAGGTAATGTACTGGAAGATATTATCCTGTGGGGGATGATTGAAACTACTAGATCATTGATGAAGTTTTCTTCAAGGGAACTACAATCTAGAAATGTGTGCAGATGATAGAAGGAAGCAACATTCAAGTATATATCAGCATATATATACTGATATATGCATAGATAGCAAGCACACAAAATGCATGAGGGTGCGCGGGCGGTGTGGTGGAATCTGATAGTGCATAGATAGAAGGTAGCAAGCACACAAAATGCATGAGCATGGTCTTGTGAATGGAAATACATGAACGGTGTATACTGAAGGAAATTTGAAACCCTTCATGTATATATATCAGCATACCTGCAATCAGGATAGAATATGTAAAAATTAAATTCAGAGTTACATGCAATTCTACAAACCATAATGTTGATCGGTTCAATTGAGGAAGGCACCATGACATACTTCTCAATTTGTCTAGTAAGTTGGCTTTTATCCCACAAGCCAGCACGCGAGAGATAACCGCATCTGAACAGAAAAACTAGCCATATCAGTGAGCTGAAATTATTGCTAGTGCTGAGTTTATTAATGAAGCGCTGTCCAAGAAGTTGGTTTATGGTTTGAAATGGTTGATACGCAGCAAGTCAGGCTTAAGGCACATTTAGATCAAGTGAAGCAATTTTACACATTTTAGAGATATTGATAATGGTAGAGAAAACTTTCCACTGGATGCTAAACTATAACTTGAAGAACTGAGAAAAAAGAGGCAATCCTTACAATGCAACCTTGTTCATAGCACTATATTCAGTTACCCAGAAGGGAACTAAATAGTGATATATTACCAATTTAAGCAATGACAGTTTAGCATTTTGGACAATTTTATGAAGATCGATCAACATTTGGTGTTGCTACCTACCATTATTTTCAAAAATAAATCAAATTTCTTTGGTACCTTGTACTGAAGAGTTCCCCATCTGCTTCTAACATTGGTGCAATTTTCTGGTCTAATCTTTGCATAACAATGAGCAGCTTTTGCATGCTCTCTATTATTTCCTGGTCATCCATATTAGTTGCAGCAAGAGTCTGAAAGAAGAAACAATTAACATGTAAACAAGTACAATAAATCTCTCAAGAACCTTACACTATATTATATTATATTGGAGTATCTATAATCAGTTAGGTATAATGGATGAGATAGTGATAAAGAGAAGCCTACACCAGTACATTTTAGAAATAAGTACTGAGATGTTTCGCAAAAATCTGAAGAGATCATTTGGAAATTGACTGATATGTCAATAAGTTTTATGTTTCAGAATTCATGATAACATCATACTAAACAAATTATTCCAATTCACAAAATTTTGATGCTTCGAAATTAGTTGATCACCTATGAAAATGTGCATTATTTATGATAGTATCACCTATGGTACTATATGACTACATTAGTGCAAATAATTTTTCTGATTCTTTTAGTTTTTTCTATATTTTATAAGGACTTGTGTTTAGCTGACCTAATAATTGGACCTATGTTTCAACCAACAGTCCAGTTTTAAAACATTATTAAAAGAATGATCAGCATTTGTTGGTCAAAGAAGCTGGTGACTTGCAAAATCAAACTAGAAGTTTATGCTGTCCAATGATACACATAAAAAAACTAAGTGACATGACCAAATAACTTTCATACGTAGGATAATGAAATATAAGATGTATTCAAACTCTATAAAAAAACTTGATAGAAGAACAAAGAAAGTAGACTTCACACCATCATGTAGTCTATTAGCTGAGCTGGGCGGCTGTTAGTCTGTCATTTTAGTGCACGACGCAGCTGATTAAATAAATCTCCCATAGCTTCCTTTTATTGTATAAGCTTTATTAGAGCTGTTTTGTGGCTTCGACTATGGATCAGTGCATTAAACTGCAAAGTTCAGATATTAACAAAAGAAAATAAGATGCCTTAAGTTATCAATTTATTCAAGTAATGAGATTACTTTTTAATTCATCGTTATGGCTTCATAACTATTTTAAAACATTCTAATTTTAAATAGTTATATATTTTGATCATAAGAATTGACTCATATCCATTGTTTTCTAATGCTGCTGAAATTCGTTCTTCGGCTTGGGGGTGGTGCACGTCGGGATCCTGGTAGCGCTCTTCCGTCCGGATGGACCTGCAAGGCAGTCTTTACGTAGGAAGTATGAGGGGTAGTCCCTACGAAAGACTCTCCGATGCCCAAGTCAGTGGAAATCTCCAGCAATCAGATGAGAGGAGAAGGCTCCAATAGAAGGATCTTCCTTCTTGAGATGATTTCTTAGGAGCAATGGCCTTTGCTAGAGTTTTTTTGGGCTTAGATTGCCTTCGAGAGCATACCTCTTCGGTCTTGGGACTTGGTATTTGTGCGCTGCCGAGGAGGTAAGCTGTTACCTGAGTTTTTGGGCATATTTTAGGGAGTTAGCATCCGATAAGGCTGGAATCCCATCGATTAGGGGATCGGCAGTTGATTAAGCTGAGGGCGCATTATTGGGAATTTGAAATCCAGTTGATCATGGACAGAGTGTTGTATTTGGCTTCTATTTCTGTTTTGGGAAGCTCACTCCGTAATCCTTGTGATCAGGGTGGTTCATCCTCCGAGATATCCAGCGTAGTTTGAAGCAGCAATGGCACTTACGTTGAAGGAATGAGGATCGATCCTAGCGAGGTATGGAGATAGCTCGGCCCTACCGAGGTTTGAAGATAGCTCGGCCCTGCCGAGGTTCAGAGACAGCTCGGCCCTTTCGAGGTACTGAGACAGCTCAGCCCTACAGAGGTTCGGAGCTAGCTCGGCCTTGCTGAGGTACGGAGACAGCTTGGCCCTGCTGAGGTTCGGAGATTGACTCTGGTGTCGGCATTGAAATCGATGATGGTATCGGTACCGAGATCACTCTTTATTCGGTGAAAAGATCGACTCTAGCATCGGTACCGAGATCGACTCTGACGTTAGCACTAAGACCGATTCTAGCGTTGGCACCAAGACCAACTCTTTCTATCTGTTAGACCGTAGCCCAGTTAGTCAGTTCAAACGTGGTTTGATCAGCCAAATCATAGATAATTTGACCTTTGTCAACTCGACCTTTGTCGTTGGGCATATTTATTGATACGATAACAATTTTCCTTCACATTATATGCCCCCTACTTCCTAGTCCGAAGCATAGGTTCGGGCATAGGGAGTAGAGTCTTCGTATAGCTTCGGTTGATCAATCAATGAGCTCTATTCCTAATGTGGGTTTTCCATCCGATTATATCGATTGGCCTATTGGAGAGTTTCATTCCTCGTGTCAAGTGCCCATGTCAAGTGCCAAGTGCCCCTCTATAGTCAGCCTTCTACTCTTATTCATGCTTTGGAAACTAAAGACGTGTGTCTGCTTGCATTTAAACCGCAAAGGCTGAGATTGAGGAAGGGTACCTTTACTTAGCTTTATGGTACGAGGAAAGACTCCTCGTATACCCAATGAGGGCGGGTGTGAAGGCGACACGTGGCCAATCTAAGGATTGAAAAGAGTCCATCTTCTTGGGCAAGGTGAAACTCTTTAGTTTTCCACCTAGAGAAAACTAGATGGGCGATGTGTGGCCCAATCGGGGGTCAAAGTATGAAGGTCGATGAACTTTGATTCTCGAGTTTTGTCTCAATTAATGGCTTCTGCTCTCCGTTCGATGGCTATAAAAAAAGGGGAAAGGGAGAATACTACCTGTAGCCTTAAGAAGAGTTTCCTTCCATTGAGAGTGAGTTTGGGAGAGTTTACCCATGTCATCGTCAGAGGTAGAAGAGTTGGTCTTTCTCTTTAAGATTTATCTTGAGCTTGAGGGTTCAGATGAAGATGTTGATGAAAATCAGGCTGTCCAAGGGGCACCGAGTAGCGACTCTGTTGGATCCCATGAAGCCAAAAATGAGGCACCAATGAAGACGGCCCCGAAATCTCTTTTTCAGCACACAAGTGTGAAGAAGAGGAAGGGGAGGAGTTATAGAGGTCATACAGAAAATGCAAAAAAGCATTCTCGAGACCTCCTCTCATATGACTTCCACAGGCTTTCCTAAGACTGGTGGCTATCGTTACTGATCCACCATAAGGGATGCTTGAAGAACCATCAAGTGTCTTCCTGGTATATGATGGGAAGTTCAACGTAAGTATATTTGGCTTGAGCTTCTTTCCATATCTTTGCCCCAAGTTTCAAAGTTTGCCATCCAACGGAATTTGAAGAAGCTCTTCGCGTTCCTCTGAAGTCAAAGCTTGCCGCTACAGTAACAACAAGTAGGCTTTAGGAAACTTTCATTATGTAAACTTTTCTTACAATTTTGGTGCTGTCCTGCACTTGTAATATCTTGTAACATGATATTCTAAATGAATAAAATTTTTGTTTTTAATTGCACATTCTTTTTGTTGAATGTTTGTTGCTTTAGCTAATGAGGTAGTGTGACAAATAAATTCTTTCGGGCTTGCCAAGGTACAGGCTAGGTTTGGGCATGACGAAGTTAGGTTTTTCAGGCCGATCGAGCCTCTCAGACTTGCCGAGGTATAAAATATTTCGATCGGCTATGCCAAAGTTTGAAAGAATAAATGCTTAGCTGTACTAAGTCTTAGATAACTCTGACCGATCACGTTGAAGTGGGAAGAAATTTTTTACTTGGCCCAGCCAAGGTGCGAAAAAGGCTCGGCCATGCCGAGGTTCGAAAAAGCTCCGATCAGCTGTGTCGAGGCCTGAAGGATCTTTTACTTGGTCCCACTAAGGTACATAGAATATTTTACTGGGCTCTACCAAGGTACAGAGAATGTTGCTCAGCCCTACCGAGGTTCGAAGAAAAGGCAGCCATGCTGAGTACGTAGAAAGCTCGACCATGCCAAGGTACATAAAATGTTTTACTTGGCCCTGCCAAGGTATGTGTTGGCCCCAAATTGATTTTGATGATTATAAAATAATTAAGTAAAGACTAATTTTATTTATTATGAAAACTAAGATTAATGCAGGAAAGTACAGGTGCCTTACAAATGAGCCTTATCAAGCAAAAATTTCATGAAAGTATACCCCAGCCGTTTTCCTCTTATGAGCTACCTGGATAATTAATTTATTATGCCTTGGAGCTAGCTATATTACTTTTCTAGTTAGCTATTTTGGTTTGGTTCTATGCCTGGCCAAATTCATGGTAAAATTAGTTAGCTTGAGAGCTATCTTATCTCCTCTCTTAGCTAGCTGTTTTCCCTTGCTAGCTAGCTATTTTTCCATGCCTTTAGCCTAGCTGAATGCATGTTGAAATTAGCTAAGTGGTTAGCTAGCTTTCCTCCTCTCTTAGCTAGCTAGATGTATTCTTTAGTTAATTACTTTATCCTTGCACTGTAACTGGCCGAATGCCTCTTGAATTTAGCTAACTACTTAGCTAGCTGATCGCTGTCATTGGCGGTCAAAAATAAAACCAATCACTACTATAGCTAGTGGTGAATCGGGATCGTATCCTCGGGGATCAAGGGCAATTATTTCACGAAAGAGAAAAAAAAAATTTATCTATAAAGGATTATATTAAGAATAGTGGTTATTAAAAGATAACAACTAATTAATTAACGAAATTTAAATAGCAGGAGAAGCAACCGAGGAATCCAAATCCACCATGCAAACAGGTTTTATCTTCTTTTCTTTAATGTTGCAATAGTAATAATTTTTACAAATTTAAAATTAGAATAATTTATCTTTTATCAAGCACGGACCGTATCAGGAGATCACGGTACGTCCGCTTAGAGTATAAACTATCTAATAATTGCAAGGTTAAGGATCTAATCTATCATACTACGATTTGTCTCTCTTAGGCATGTACCGTATCCTGAGATCACGGTACGTCGATAGAAGGTATAGGTCGTGTATGCCAGATCAAAACCTCAATAAGAAAAATAACTCAAAAGATATAATAAAGAAGAGCATAATTTTTATTGCATAGAAATTAAGAACAAAAAGAAAGATAAAACCTGATTACAGGCTTCATCATCATCCTAAGTTGAAGGAATCTAACCACGCATTGCTACTGCCAGCATACCCTCCATAATTTTCCTCTTTCAGACCTAAATACAATAATCTAAATAAAAGAAGAATAAATAGAGCTTTGTAGAAACTCCACCCCAACTACTGCCTAAAGTCCTCCTTTTATAGAGCTCATCTAGGGTTTTCTCCTAGTCAAAGTTGGAGTTAATCGGGCGCTCAAGATCGTTCAGATATTATGAGAAAATTTCTCAGCCATCTGTTCAACATCATCTGCCTTATTTTGCACCGAAAATCATGTGAAATCATCTCTTTCTTCCTTTTTGGGCAAACTGAGTCCTGATTTGAGTATTGTCTACATCGTTGGACTCCAAAAATCGAGCTCTTTCAATCTATAGGCTCCTTTTCTGCAAACATCCATAAAAAGTATCAATTCTTAATAAATTCAAATTAATTAATATTTATTTTAATAGTTAAATTGGGATAATAAATAAACTTATCACACCCCCAACTTAATCATTGCTAGTCCCTTAGCAATGTAATTAAAATAAAACCATGCATCACTAAAATTCTTTAGACTTAAGGTTGAAAGAAGATAGCCAGTATCACTAACTAAGTATTGAGTTTTTGAAGTAAATTTTGCTGTCAGAACTATCAGAAACTTTCTTAGAGTTCATCTATAGATCTACAGCACTTATGTTTGTGATGGCTAACTTAGCATTTCGGTACTAGCTTGTAAGAAATAATGGTATCTTTGCTTATCACTTACTTTGAGTAACTTTTATACACCCTCAAATTAAGTACATGACCTAAGGTAGCTTTCACACTGCCTGATATATTTTTATTTATTTATTTTTTTAGCGATATCTTTACATTGCCCATTTTTGACGCGAACAACAACGCTTACTTAGGCGAAGGTGCCCGGTTACTCGATGAAAAACCAATGTTTAGACTTTATATATATATATATATATATTATTTTTTATCAGGCAGATAGCTCTTTCCTTAAATTCAAGTTTCTCTCATTGGGGTGTATATTAATTATCAATTTTCAGTAATAATTGAATCTCCAATTTACCTTACAACTAATACCTAATTTACCATGTCAGTGTGCATGTGCAATGGAAGTGCTAATAGCCTTTAGATGACCTAAGTAGGTTACTAAAAGTTTGACCAGCTAGTCTACTCCTTGGCTCTCTACAGTAATTAGCCAATACTTTCTAACTCTATTACCTTTTTCTAATGAATTTTTCTCAAGAATTTCTTTCATAGCACAAAAATTTTGAAATTTTTTAAAAAATGCCAAGGTGTTTTCAAATATTTTTCAAAAAGGTTTCTCTTACCCCCCAACTTAATTCTCATTGTCCTCAATGAAGTAAGGAAGAATAAAATAAGAAGAAACACCACCTGGATGAGATATGCCTTGTGTAATGTTAGGAGTGACCGTGCGGAGTAGTCTCTTATTCTTAAAAATAAGAATCATGAAATAAAGGTTAGAACATAAAAATTTTGGGTTGCCTCCCAAAAAGCGCTAAGTTTAACGTCTTCAGCCAGACGTCATGGCTCACTTTGACTACCATTATCAAGGAGTTTGATGATCTTTCCCTTACTACTTCCTTCATGGTTGGTTTAAGTTTTCTTTGGAGGTCTCTTATAGGCTTGGTTTTCTCCCTTAAGTGAATCCTATGTTGAATGATCGAGGGGCTAATAATCCCTTTTATGTTAGCCATGGTCCATCCTAACGCTTCTTTATTCTCATTCAATAGTTTCTCATCTTGTGAGGAGTCTAGATCGGTTGAAATAATCACAGGTAGGGTTTCTGATGGACCTAAATATGCATAGTTGAGATGCTTGGGAAGTAGTTTCAATTCTAATTTGGGTGCTTCCTTTATTGATTGTTTGGGTAATGGTTTAGGTACTTTCTTTAGTGGTTCAGTTGGAAGTTTCCATCTTGATTTTTCATCAATTATAGCAACCTCATTAATTTGCTCCCCATCTTGGTTTATGCAGGTTTCTAGGTCAAGCTTTTCATCACTAAGGTCAATTGGATTATAAACAGTATCCTGAATATAATTTGAGTCGCTCGTTTGATGTGTATTGGTAAGATTAAAAATATTAAGATCAATTGACATATTCCCAAAGGAGAGTTTCATTAATCCATTTTAACAATTAATTAGGGCATTAGCTGTGGCCAAAAATGGTCTACCTAAAATCATTGGGATGTGGCTTTTGGGTTTGTCACCGATTCAGTTTCTAAAATCACAAAGTCCAATGGGTAGATAAAGTTACCAACTTTGATCAATACATCATCTACTATTCCCTTGGGTACTTTCAAAGAGTGATCAGCTAGTTGTAGGATCATTTTCATAGGCTTTAGTTCTCCTAACCCTAGTTACTCATATACAGAGTATGGCAATATATTAACACTTGCCCCTAAGTCTAATAGAGCCCTATTTATGAGGGTATTCCCCATAATGCATAAAATAGTGGGTGACCCTGGATCTTTGTATTTCACTGGCATGTGGTTTGATAGGTAAGAACTCACACTAGCTGCCAGAAAGGCTCTCTTGGGCACATTGATGTCTTCTTTTTGGTACATAAATCCTTAAGGAATTTGGCATATTGTTAGATTATGTCCAGTAAGTGAATGTTCACTTTAACTTGCTTAAAGACCTCCAAAACCTTATCAAATAGGCTGAATTTTGAATGGACTTAAGTCTATTTGGGAATGGTGCTATAACCCTAATTTTCGTTTATCTTCTTCTGACATGGTCTCAGCTGGTGGATTGGGCATTACATTAGACTCTGATACCTCAGGGGTTTCGGGCTAATCTAGCTCAATAAGTTGTTCAAGTGGTGGGACTTCTAATTCTTCTTCTTTATATACCCACCTGATTATCTATTTATTTTTAGATCTTAATGTATGAATAACACTTAGTTGGTTAATCTGGGCTTCTTGTTTTGATCCTTGGATGTTTAGGTCCCTAGGATTAGCTTCGGGCTGACTCGGTAGCTTATCCCATTCTCTTTTACTGAATGTTGTGGCTAGTTGACCTATCTGGGTTTCTAGTTTTGCAATAGATTATGTGTGTGAGTGAAGAAGATGAGTATTCATTTCTAGCCCTTTCAATGCTTGTAACACCTTCTCTTCGAAAATAGGATCATAATTATTTGGTGAATGTTGAGGAGCACTTGGATATTGGGAATACGACATGCTTCTAAATTGGGTTTCCTGATGGTTAGGCCTAATTGATGTTGGACTAATGATAGGTTGGGGTTTCCATGAAAATTTGGATGATTTTACCAGGTAGGATTGTAAGTATTTGAATATGGATCATTTTCTGATCTAGAAGCCATTCGAGTTTGGGCTTCGTAGGCTTGCTCTTGAATAAGCTCAGGAAATTGGTATGCGGCTGGACATTCACCTATAGAATGGGTCGGACTCGAACAGATTATACAAACCTCATGTAATTGAGTAGATGGGGAAGAGGTGTTTCCAACTTGTAGAATTCGATCAAGTTTTTGGGATAGTTCATCAATTTTGATAGAGATGTCTATAGACTGACCCATGTTGTATATTTTTCCTCTCTTAGGTTCTATGGGAGGATCTCTACAGGAAGCAGATATGTGGTATCAGAAATTTTTACTTAGAGTTTTAAAAGCTGTCATGCCTCATGTTCATTTTTTAGCATAAATGTTCCTCCACATGAGGCATCTACCATTTGTCGATGCCTTTCTGATAATCCATCATAAAAGCATTGAACTAAATGCCATTTAGGAATTGCATGGTGCGGATATTTCCTAGTTAATTCTTTTAATCTTTTCCATGTTTCATGAAATATTTCTCCCTCTAACTGAGAAAAATTGATTATGGCTTTTCTAATTTGATTCGTTTTTCCTATAGGAAAGTATTTTTTTAAGAAATTCCCTCTGAAGTTGGTCCCAAGTTGAAATTATAATGTCTAGTGAATTTAACCAATACTTGGCTCTATCTTTTAGGGAGACAGGGAATAACTTAAGCCTAAGTGCCTCATCTGAGAAATTTTGAATCTTGACAGTTGAGCAAATTTCTCAAAATTTATCTAAGTGTTTATAGGGATCTTCATTTGTAAATCCATGGAAAGCTACTAACATTTGGATTATACTGGACTTAATTTCATATTGGATAGCCTCTACTGGGGGTACTTGTATGCATGGTGAATATGTATATTGTGAAGGAGCGAAGTACTCCTTCAATTGACGTGGTGGATTTCTTGATTAAGATCCATAATGTGTGTTCTGTTTGCTCTACAAGTTCTCTCTATTTCAAGGTTTAATGGTATGAGGTTGGGTTGTAACGATCGGCGACAAAGCATATACCCTACCAATACTAAAGCAAACAGTAATTCAGTTTTTTTTAACTAATATAATAGAAGAGAAAGGAGAAGATTCTAAAGAAAATATCCTAAAAGATTTCTAGAACTAAGAGCAATGAATAATTTAATTATGTTTTAATAATTCTTAGCAATCAAGTTAACAAAGATTAGGCTCTCTATTCTGGGTTTATCCTAGATCTAAATGGCTCCTAACTTCCAAGACGCCTTGGAGCCCTCCAAGTCAAAAAATAGCTGATTAACTAGCCAGTTAAGGGTAAGGTCAGTGGGGGTCCCCTCGTTGCTTACTAGGTAAGCGAACGAAACCAATTAAGTAACCACTTTCCTTTCCTTTTCTAGACACCAGTTAAGCAGTCAATCTCGACTCGGTCTAACTCTTTGGGGTGCCTTGTCCTATTAAGCTTGAGTTTCTTAGGGGCTAACGTCTAGTTAATTTTACAGTTAAAGGTTTGGGTTAATGTAAAATGAAGAATATGGTTTGTGGGCCAAAGAAGGGTGATGAAATCCCCACCTTATCTTGATTAGGGGTTTATGCCCTTAAAGTTAATTATGAAATGCTATGCAACAAGCAGATGTTCAGCTCTTGAAATTATCAAATAAAATTAATCTGATTACTTTCTTTTTTTTTAAGATTTTTGTGATTAGGTTTCTAATTTCCTAATAAATTATGAGATGTCAATGGAAGAATTTTGAGTTTTGCATAAAATAAATTTACCTAAGTCAATCTAAGCATAAAAATAAAATAATATTTTTTTATATTATATATATATATATATATATATATATATATATATATATATATATATATATATATATATATATTGTTTCCTTAAATTAATTATGTTTTATGGAAGGTGTCTTAGGGTTTTCTTTTAGGTTTTTTTTAAGGTAAGTTAATTAAAAGGAAAATTGATTAGGTTAAAAGTGGATTTGTGATAAGAAGAAAATTAATTTTTTTATGTTAAAAAGAAATAAGAAAATCTAACAATTAAGGTAATTAAAAAAAAGGCAATAAGCTAAAGAGAGCAATAACTATTCAACAAAAAAGGATTTTTTTTACTCTTTTCTTTTATATAGAAGCATGAATAATAATGAAACAATAAAAAAATTTAAAAATAAGAATAAAATTAAGAAAAAATTTGTAATATTTGTAATATTTTTTTATTTTTTTTGTGAAGTAATCATGCCTGGATCCCGGCAACAGTGCCAAAATTTGATCGCTATCGTTGGCGGTCAAAAATAAAACCTACTCACTACTATAGCTAGTGGTGAATCAGGATCGTATCCTTGGGGATCAAGTGCAATTATTTCACAAAAGAGAAAAAGAAAATTTATCTATAAAGGATTTATTAAGAATAATGGTTATTAAAAGATAACAACTAATTAATTAATGAAATTCAAATAGCATGAGAAGCAACCCAGGAATCCGAATACACTATGCAAACATATTTTATCTTCTTTTTTTTAATGTTGCAATAGTAATAATTTTTGTAAATTTAAAATAAGAATAATTTATCTTTTGTCAGGCATGGACCGTATCAGGAGATCACGGCACGTTCGCTTAGAGTATAAACTATCTAATAATTGCAAGGTTAAGGATCTAATCTATCATACTACGATTTATCTCTCTTAGGCACGTACCGTATCCTGAGATCACGGTACATCGATAGAGGGTACAGGTCGTGTATGCCAGATCAAAACCTCAATCAAAAAAATAACTCAAAGATATATAAAGAAGAGCATAATTTTTATTGCATAGAAATTAAGAACAAAAGAAAGATAAAACCTGATTACATGCTTCATCATCATCCCAAGTTGAAGGAATCTAGCCACGGATTGCTGCTGACAGCATACCCTCCATAATTTTTCTCTTCCAGATCTAAATACAATAATCTAAATAAAAGAAGAATAAAAAGAGCTTTGTAGAAACTCCTCCCCAACTACTGCCTGAAGTCCTCCTTTTATAGAGCTCATCTAGGGTTTTCTCCTAGTCAAAGTTGGAGTCAATTGGGTGCTCAAGATCGTTCAGATATTATGAGAAAATTTTTCAGCCATCTGTTCAACATCATCTGCCTTATTTTGCACCAGAAATCATGTGAAATCATCTCTTTCTTCCTTTTGGGCAAACTGAGTCCTGATTTGAGTATTGTCTGCATCGTTGTACTCCAAAAATCGAGCTCTTTCAATCTATAGGCTCCTTTTCTGTAAACATCCATAAAAAGTATCAATTCTTAATAAATTCAAAGTAATTAATATTTATTTTAATAGTTAAATTGGGATAATAAATAGACTTATCACTAGCTTTCTTCTTCTCTTAGCTAGCTGAAATGTGTTGTTAACTAACTACTTTTTTCCCTATTACTGTGCTGGCCGAATGCTTGTTAAAACAAGTTAGCTGGTTAGCTAGCTCGATCCCTTCTTAGCTAGCTTGATCTCTTCTTTAGCTAACTAGATTTTTCCTGTTACTATGCTGCCCGAATGCATGTTGAAGCTAGTTAGCTGGCTAGCTAGCTGGATGTCTTCTTTAACTAACTACTTTTCCCTGTTACAAGTTGGCCGAACCATGCTTGATTTTAGTTAGCTAGGGAGCTAGCTGGTTGACTTTCTAGCTAGCTAGAATCCCTTGTCAGCTAACTACTTTGGTTTGTAAGCTAACTATTTTCCTTTGTTAGCATGGGCATGTGGATGCAAGATAAAGTTAGCTAAAGAGCTAACTACCTCTCTCTTCAAGCCATGTGGATGGAAGTTTGAGTTAGCGAAGAAGCTAACTACTTTATGGGTTTTCTCTCTCTTGGCCGCATGAATCCTTATTTGAGTTAGCTAAGGAGCTAACTACTTTATAGCTTCTCTCTCTCTTGGCCATGTGGATCTATAGAAGAGTTAACTGAAGCAAAGCTTCAGCTAACTACTTTTTGGGCTGAACTCTCTCTATAGCCATGTGCTCTTTTGAATCCAGCTAACTGAAAGAATGCTTTCAGCTAGCTGCTCCCAACCTGGCCGATTTCTATTTGGGCATGCTATCTCTCTCTTCTTAATTTCTATTTTTAGCTATACTAACTTTTGATCTCTTGAATTATGGCATAGATCTTCCTTTCTCAAATGGATTTAGTGCATTCAATGCTCAAGGGAAATAATCTCAACGGTTATATTTTCTTCCTGTTTTACTTTCCATTTATTTCAAATGATTCTAACGGATATCTTTGATGTTGAAATGCTTTAAATAGCTGAGATTAGAAGGACAAAATGATGAATCTGAGGACAAAAAAGAAGAGAAAGAAATCCAAGAAGAAAAAGCTTTTATTGCATATTTTCTAAGTGATTGAAAGCAAGTTCTTGCGCATCGAAGTTGAGAAATCATAAAGATCATTCATTGCTCAAGTCGTCCAGATCCATTAAAGCCTTCAAGCATTCAAAGCTTCAGCTACTTCGGAGGTCTTCATTTATTGCTGAAGATTTGCTACAAAAGTTGTAAAGCATTTCTTTGAATAATTGCTTATTTTAGGAGCTATTTGTTCTTATCTATTCTGAACATTCTTGTAAAAGGGTTAGATTAAAAACCCTTGGTTATTGTTGGCTTCCTTGTGCCGTGAAACAAGAGGACTAGCTGGTAAGGCTAGGGGTTGGCTTTCTTATGCCGTGAAATAAGAGGACTAGCCGGATAAGGCTAGGGGTTGGCTGCCTTGTACCATGAAAACAAGAAGACTAGCCAGGGAAGGGTAGGGGTTGTAATCATTGTGATATGATTGGAGTAAAATTCCCAAAGGGTTTTGGAGAGTGGACGTAGGTGCTGAGTTTGGCACCGAACCACTGTAAACCTTCTTGTGTTTGTAATTGCTTGCATAATTTCTATGATATTATTCTGTGCACTTCACTATACCACTGCCAATTAAATTTTAAATTAGTGATAAAGTACATATCTACGCAAGTAATTAATTTTTAAATACTCAATTCATCCCCCTCTTGGGTTGCTACATCTGGGCAACAGTATAAAAATATTTTACTTAGCCCTGCCAAGGTACGAAGAATGTTGCTCGGCCCTGCCAAGGTTCGAAGAAAGCTCGGACATGCCGAGGTACGTAGAATATTTTACTTGGCCCTGCCAAGGTACGAAGAATATTTTACTTGGTCCTGCCAAGGTACGAAGAATATTGCTCGGCCCTACCAAGGTTTGGAGAAAGCTCGATCGTGCTGAGGTACCTAGAAAGCTTGGTTATGTCAAGGTACGTAGAATATTTTACTTGATCCTGCTAAGGTATGAAGAATATTTTACTTGGCCCTACCAAGGTACGAAGAATATTGCTCGGCCCTGTCGAGGTACGGAGAATGTTGCTCGACCCTACCGAGGTTCGAAGAAAGCTCGAACGTGCTGAGGTACATAGAATATTTTACTTGGCCTTGTCAAGGTATGAAAAATATTTTTCTTGGCCCTGCCAAGGTATAGAGAATGTTGCTCGGCCCTACCGAGGTACATAGAATGATTTACTTGGCCCTACCAAGGTACAGAGAAAGCTCAGTCGTGCTGAGGTACGTAAAATGTTTTACTTGGCCCTGCCAAGGTACAAAGAATATTGCATAGCCTTGTTGAGGTACGGATAATGTTTTACTTGGCCTTGCCAAGGTACGAAGAAAGCTCAGCTATGCCAAGGTACGTAGAATATTTCACTTGGTCCTACTATGGTACAAAAAATATTTTACTTAGCCTTGCCAAGGTATGGAGAATGTTGCTCGGCCCTGCCAAGGTTTGGAGAAAGCTCGGCCGTACTAAGGTATGTAGAATGTTTTACTTGGCATTGCCAAGGTACGAAGAAAGTTGTTCGGCTCTGCCGAGGTATGGAGAAAGCTCCAGTCGGCTGTGCCAAGGCCCGAAGGATGGACCCGTGGGTCGATGATTGGGCAAGACCTACCTTTCATCCATAACTCAAGGAAGATTATTATTCAATAAGAAATATTTGAATCGAAGAGTGAAGTTTTATTGCAATAAGCAAAATGGCTCAGTTGAAGCATACTTTACTAGTAATATTTTCGGGGTTTAATCTATTTCCATGTCTTGAGGGTACTGTATCCCTTGAAGGTCTTCATTGCTTGAAGGTGATCCGAGTTCCATGTCTTGGGGGTACTATATCCCTTTGAGGTCCTTATTTAAAAAGGCGAGCCCCTCGCATCGGGACCTTTTAAGTCGGTTCTCCTTTTCGTTTGACCATCCTTGGGAGGAGCCAACCATGGTAATCATATTAACAACACCAGCCATTGGTACGTTTAAAGAGGGCATTTTTTGAAGCTCTAGTGGATGTTCTGCTCTATGGGCTGCTTCGGGGGTGTATTGATTGAACCTCCGTGCTGGACTTCTGGTGCGCTTTCTTGGCAGTGGAGGCCCTATAGTGATGAGGCAAGCTCACAGGGCTAGTCGGTCGACTCTTTTTCGAGCTCTTCCACTTCTTTTTCTTGGATTTCTTGGCTCGAGCTAACTTTCTGGATTCTTCGACCATGGCATATTTGTCTACAAGGGCCATTATGTTGGAGAGGCTCTTGGGATAGTTGACCTCTATAGCTAGATAAAAGTTTCTCTCCTCACGCAACTCCTAGCGCATCTCCTAAAGTTGTCATTACATCCCGTCATCCCAAACAGTAGGAGAGACGGGATGGGGGGTCGCGGCCGTGGCATTGAGTCATGGTGAGAGAATACTGAGATAAGGAGCAAGCCCAACGGGATCTAGGCAGGCTCCTATCTCCCTTCTACAGTGCCGGTTCAACTTGTTTATGGCCAAGTGGTTGTGGAAGGCTCGTGGCTTCCAGTAGATTGGGCAGAGGGACCACTAGTAGGATCGGGATGACTGTTCTACCATGAAGCTGCTAAGTGGGTGCAGCTTGAAGAGGAATCCCATAAAGCCCCTGCATCAGCTGGAAGAGGAATATCACTTGTTGGACCAGTATGGCAAACTGGTCCTGGGTGACTGAAGTTGCTGGTGGTGGAGGAACCTCGATCGGTGATGATTGCGAGGGCACTGTGTTGCTAGTGGGATCAGGAGCATCGGTGGTTGCTCTCTCATGATTTTCCATCGAGCATGATGTCCTTCTTGTTTGAAACCTTGTCTTTTTTATTACAAGTTTTAATTAGACTTGAGACCCTTCCTCTAGCTCTAATTTAATATGCTGAAATTCGTTCTCCAGCTTGAGGGCAGTGCACATTGGGATCCGGATAGCGCTCTTCCATCCAGGTGGACCTGCAAGGCAGTTTTTATGCAAGAAAAATCTTCAGCAATCGAATGAGAGGAGAAGGCTTCAACAGGAGCAATGGCCTTGCTAGAGTTTTTTTGGGCTTAGATTGCCTTCGAGACGTACTTGGAGGGTCTTGGGACTTGGTATTTGTGCGCTGCCGAGGAGGTGAGCTGTTACCTGATTTTTTAGGCATGTCTTAAGGAGTTGGCATCCGATAAGGTCGGAATCCCATCGATTACGAGGATCAATAGTTGATGAAGCTGATGGATGCTTTATCGAAAATTTAAAATCCTGTTGATAATAGACGGAATGCTGTATTTGGCTCCCGTTTCTGTTTTGGGAAGCTCACTCTGCAATCCTTGCGATCGGGGTGGTTCATCCTTCGAGATATTCGGCATGGTTTAAAGCAGTAATGGAGCTTATGCTGAAGGGATGAGGATCGGTCCTAGCGAGGTATGGAGATAGCTTGGCCCTTTCGAGGTTCGGAGATAGCTTGGCCCTTCCGCGGTACGGAGATAGCTCGACCTTGCCGAGGTACGAAGATAGCTTGGTCCTATCAAATTTCGGAGATAACACAGCCCTGTCGAGGTACGGAGATAGCTCGACCCTACCGAGGTTCGCATATTGACTCTGGTGTCGCCGTCTAGATCGACGATGGCGTCAGTACAAATCGGTGAGCAGACTGACTCTAGCATCAATTCCGAGACCAATTTTGGCGTCGGCACTAAGACCAACTGTAGTACCCGGTTCCCGGTTCATGTGAACCAGGTTCAGGACTTGGTCCTGTGCTGTCTGATGCTTCGCTCTCAGTGAAGCACTTCGTTTTCCCAGACCCTTAAACTGAAGCGTTACTCAGGGGATTATATATGTGATGGAGGGAGACTCCCTCCATCATCCTGGCTTCCGTTTCCTTCAGATAATCCCCTGGCCTATGGAGAGAGAGAGAGAGAGAGTGTGTGTGTGTGTGTGAGACAGAGAGAGCGCGAGAGACAAAGAGATGAGGTAGAGAGCGAGAGAGGGGACCGACCGATCCCTGGTTCAGGCCCGGCGGCGTGCTCACCGCCTCGCCGGGCCTGAGCTTCGACCGGCGACCCCGCCGGCACCGGGGGAGGTGTCCAGCGGGGTGGTGGTGGAGAGAGAGAAGAGAGAGAGGGCCAATCGGCCCCTCTCTCGTGCGGTGGCGGAAGCCGTTTCGTCTTCCGTTGGTTGGTTCGGGCCCGGCGGCGTGCTCGCCGCCTCGCCGGGCCTGAGCTTCGGCCTGTCACCTCCACCGGCGCCGGGCGTGCGTCCGGTGGAGGTCTGGCCGGCCAAGGTGGCCGGCCATGCCGCCGGCACAGTATCATGCCGCACGGATGTGAGAGAGAAATAGAGTGAAATTAAGAGAGAGGGGAGGAATAGGTGGCCGGCCGCGGCGGCGGCCGGCTCTGGCCCGGCCACCGGCGGCCGGGCCGCCCTCAATTTGGCCGGCGGCGGCCCTGGCCGCCGGCGAGATACCCGTCCCCTGTTCGGTGAAACAGGGGATCATGATGTCTTTGGGATGAATCGGGCCGGCTGGGCCGGCCGGTTCAGGGCCTTTGGGCCGTGCAGCGAACAGATTTGGGGCTGGTTTTTGGGCCCCGTAACGGGCCGGATTAGCAAAATAATTATATGGCTAGAATCTGGGTTAATTCTAGTTTCTTGGGGTATTTTTACTTCCCCAATTGGGTGTGTATAGTGGGAGATATTCGAGCCCAAAGTTGGGCCCGTGAACTAGTCTGGGTAGAATTCTAAGGGTCATTTTAATATTCTTATTCTAATAAATTAATTGTGTAAATGATCCTGTAGGTGCTCAGACATCTGACTAGCTGATATATACCTGTTGGATTGCGTACTGAGGTAAGTAAGCCAGTTATCAGTATTTAATAAATTATTTTATTCATATGAATATTTAAATGTGAATTATATTGTGACATGAAGAATTATATGGATATTGGCTAAATTGTAAGTAGATGAATATTATATATTATTGTTGTGCTATGATTGAGAATGATTTCATATGTGGATGCTATGCATGAGAGATGCAGTTATTATGACATTGATGTGATATATTACATGCAATTGTTAAGTAAGTAATCCACTGTTTATGCAATATAAAGATGTTATTGATAGTGCATGATGTGAGGTACTGTTATGTGTCGCCGCGGTTCTCCTTTATCATGTCATACCACACACACATCTAGAGGATGTGTTCTATGATTTATGCCACACACACATCTAGAGGATGTGTTCTGATGATTTATGCCACATACACGTCTAGAGGATGTGTTCTGTTTATTTATGCCATTCACACGTCTAGAGGATGTGTTCTGCTTGGTCCGAGATGGCATCACGCATCTAGAGGATGTGTTCTGAGTTACTATGAGGTGGCATCACACATCTAGAGGATGTGTTCTGCTTGGTTCGAGGTGGCATCACACATATAGAGTATGTGTTCTGGTGGATTATGATATGGCGTGACCCTGGTATCTGGACCCTTTCAGTAGGGGGATGCTTGTTGGTACACTATTGAGATATTGCAGGGCCGTGGGTCACATTTGCAGCTACCATTGAGAGTATAAACAGTGGGTTTACTTACATTGCATGTTTGAGTATTTGTGGAATGTTTAAGCATGCAAATCATTTATGTGCTTATAGATTGTTATGCTATGAATTGACTGTATAACGTGGCTTACTTATTGAGTGTAAGCTCATAAAAATCTTACAATGTTTTTGTCAGAGCCACGAGATTGAAGATGGATGGTTGGGGTGATGGATCTTCTATTAAATAAATCAAGACCCATTATTTTGTTGTAACCCCAGTACTTATGTGATGCCCAAACTTTATTATTGTGGTGTGTAAGGGTTTGTAACCCAAAACTTTTAGTATTCAGTGATGAATTTGGCTTGGTTATATACATAATAGTGTTATGTGTGAAAAATTTTGTGACGCCTTGCGTGCCCGGCACGCGGCGGGTTGTCACCCTAGCCCGATATTTGGGTCTGGGGCGTGACAGCTTTAGTGGTATCAGAGCTGGTTATGACCCTAGGGACACGACATATTGACATGATAACACGTAGAGAACATATTTTGATGACATTATACTTAGAGACACCTGACACTTTAGTTTATGATGATATTAACCACAACTAATTTAACAGGAAATAGTTATGGCTCGCCGTACTAGGAGCCAACAATATGAGGAAGACTCTGGCCGGTAATGCTGATCAGCCGGTGGGTCAAGGAACTACTGGAGGTACGGCCCCTGCCAACCCAGTAGGGACTGATCACCAGCGATTCCAGTCCGAGATGCTTCAAGCTCTCTCGGGTATGGCGCAGTCTATGCGGGACATGCAGCATCAGATCCAGCAGGCTTTGACCGCTCAGTCTGCACCCCCTTCTGCTCCGACTCAGCCTACCCTTCCTGTTCCGCAGTTGCAGCCAACCTTACCCACTCAATCAGCACCGCCGACCCAGTCTGCTTTATCTCAATCCTGGGTGGGGATCGGCCGCAGCTTTGCAGATTTCAAGAAGTTTGCCCCTGCTCCTTTCTCTGGTTCAAGCAACCCTATTGATGCTGAGAGATGGGTGCGAGATATGGAGAAGGCTTTTATGGCCCATGGTAGTCAGGAGATGGAGAGGATCAGATTTGCTACTTATCTTCTCCAAGGGGAGGCTTATGACTGGTGGTTAGTAGAGGAGCAGCGTCGGGGTGGTCAGACTATTTCTTGGGAGCAGTTTAAGGAGGCATTCTTCGACAAGTACTTTCCCAGGAGTATGCAGAGGAGGATGGAATCAGAATTTCTTAAGTTGGAGCAAAGGAATCTTTCGGTGGCCCAATATGAAGCTGAATTCACCAGGTTGGCCCGTTTTGCTCCAAGTATAGTATCTAATGAAATGGCCAAGATCACCCGATTCACGGAGGGACTTCGACCCAGACTGATGCAGGCGGTCAACGCATTTGAGCTTCACACTTACAGTGCCGTGGTAAATAAGGCCTTAGTAATTGAGAGAGATATGAATACGGTTCAGAGGGATTGGGAGCAGCAGAAGAAGAGGAAAGGGCATAATTCTAGCCAACCCCCAGCTCAGGCCAAGAAGAGAGGTGCACCCAGGCCCCAGGAGGACAACCGAATAGAGAGGCTCGCTGCTTCGCTGTGGGAATTTCCACCCGGGGAGACCTTGCCGTGGAGTGTCTGGTGCCTGTTTCTCCTATGGAAAGACTGACCATAAGATAGCCACATGTCCCCTTCGAAAGAACCAGCAGCCATCTTCCAGTCAAGGGACGAGTCAGCAGCAGCAGCAACCACCGAGGACTCAGGGAAGGGTCTTCGCTCTCACTCAGCAGGATGCTGCCGCTTCTAATTCTGTGGTGACAGGTATATCAATATTTCACATCTAGCATTATTCTTATCCTGTGCAATGCATTAATAATTAGTTAGGACATTATATTCTTATTGTTAAAATGAAATTTCATTTACGTCCAGGAATGATTAAGATAGGCAATGATTATGCTCAGACTCTAATTGATCCGGGTGCCACATTCGTTTATATCTGACACCTACCTTGGCAAGAATGCATCATTGACACCTGAATCTCTAGACCATGAATTACACATTGCCTTTCCAAATGGTGATACTATGAAAGTTGATACTGTATGCAAATCCTGCTTGATTATCATTGAGGATAGGAAGCTGAATGCCAATCTTATTGTCCTTCCACTGAAATTCTTTGATGTTATCCTTGGCATGGATTGGTTAGCTTCCTATCATGCTTCTGTAGACTGTTTCAGGAAGATCGTCAACTTCAAAATTCCTTGTCAGCCCGAATTTAGTTTTACTGGTGGCCAGAAACTTCTAGCCTCAGTGTTTATTTCGGCACTACAGGCTGAAAAGTATCTGAGGAGTGGTGGCCAAGGATTTCTTGCTGTTATTAATGATCTTCAAAAGAAAGAGGCCAAGTTGGAGGATATTCCTATAGCTAGAGAATTCCCTGATGTCTTTCCGGATGAATTATCGGAGTTGCCCCCTGACCGGGAGGTTGAGTTCTCCATTGATTTGATTCCTGGAACTGGACCTATATCCAAGGCCCCTTATCGTATGGCCCCGGCTGAGCTAAAAGAGTTGAAGGACCAATTGCAGGAACTCCTAGATCGGGGATTTATCAGGCCTAGTGCTTCTCCTTGGGGTGCTCCAGTTCTATTTGTTAAGAAGAAGGATGGCAGTCTTCGGCTATGCATTGATTACCGGGAAATCAACAAGGTGACAGTGCGAAATAAGTACCCTTTGCCGAGGATTGATGACTTGTTTGACCAACTTCAAGGAGCCCGGGTATTCTCTAAGATTGATCTCAGGTCAGGTTATCATCAGCTTAAAGTCAAGGATGGGGATGTGCCTAAGACAGCTTTCAGAACTAGATATGGCCATTATGAGTTTTTGGTGATGCCGTTTGGTTTGACTAATGCCCCGGCAGCGTTCATGGATTTGATGAACAGAATATTTAGGCCATACTTGGATCAGTTTGTGGTTGTATTTATTGATGATATTTTGATCTATTCTAAGAGTCTCAGGGAGCATGAGGATCACTTGAGGATTGTGCTTCAGACTCTTCGGGAGAAGAAGCTTTATGCCAAGCTGCAGAAGTGAGTTTTGGTTGGACCAAGTAGCTTTCTTGGGTCACGTAATTTCTGTGGATGGCATTTCTGTGGACCCGAAGAAGATTGAAGCTATTATTAGCTGGAGCCGACCTTCCAATGTGGCTGAAGTCAGAAGCTTCTTGGGGCTAGCCGGGTATTATCGAAAATTTGTGGAAGACTTCTCTCGCATCGCTCTACCCCTAACTCGTTTAACCCAGAAACGAGTGAAGTTTGACTGGTCAGAGGAGTGTGAGGAAAGTTTTCAGGAGTTAAAGCAGCGTTTGGTGTCAGCTCCCATCCTTGTTCTTCCGACAGGATCTGAGGGTTTTACACTTTATACTGATGCCTCTCGGAAAGGATTGGGATGTGTCCTAATGCAGAATGGAAAGGTGATAGCCTATGCTTCCAGACAGCTGAAGCCTTATGAGCAGAACTATCCTACTCATGATCTGGAATTAGCTGCGGTGGTTTTTGCTTTGAAGATTTGGCGGCATTATCTCTATGGGGTGTCGTGTGATGTGTATACAGACCATAAGAGTCTAAAATATATCTTCACACAGAAGGAGCTCAATTTGAGGCAGAGGAGGTGGTTGGAACTTCTGAAGGACTATGATCTGAATCTACATTATCATCCAGGGAAGGCTAATGTTGTGGCTGATGCTTGAGTAGGAAGACCTCTTTGAGTTAGCTGCTATGCTTACCTCCCAGCCTCACATTCTGAAGGACCTCGAGAGGTGGGAGATTGGACTGAGAGTACAGCAGTCTGATGGACTTGTTGCTGCACTTATTCTTCAGCCGACTCTTGTTGACAGAATTAAGTCCTCCCAGATGGAAGATCCAGATCTTCAAAGAATTAAAGTTGCTGTTCAGTCAGGAGATCAGAGTGGATTTTATGTAATGGATGATGGATCCCTGAGATTTGAAGGCAGACTTTGTGTACCTAGCAATGAGGAGTTGAAAGCCGAGATTTTGAGGGAGGCTCACTACTCTCCCTATACTGTGCATCCTGGTGGTACTAAAATGTATAGAGACTTAAAGGAGAATTTTTGGTGGAAAGGGATGAAGAGGGATATTGCTCAGTTTGTGGCCAAGTGCTTAGTATGTCAGCGGGTGAAGGCCGAGCATCAAAAACCTGCGGGACCTCTTCAATCTTTGATGATTCCTCAGTGGAAATGGGAAAAGATTACTATGGATTTTGTGACTGGTCTGCCCAAAACTCCCAGGAGTAATGATGCAGTTTGGGTTATTGTGGACAGACTGACAAAGTCAGCTCATTTCCTACCTTTCAGAGTTGGAGTCTCGAGTGATAGATTGGCTAGCATGTATATTGAGCAGATTGTGAGACTCATGGTGTTCCTGTCTCTATTGTATCTGACCGGGATACCAGATTTGTATCACAGTTTTGGAAGAGTCTTCATAAAGCCTTGGGGACCAAATTGAACTTCAGTACGGCTTATCATCCCCAGTCTGACGGGCAGTCAGAAAGGACCATACAGATTCTAGAAGATATGTTGCGCGCCTGTGTAATGGACTTGGGTGGGGCTTGGGATAACCACTTATCTTTGGTGGAGTTTGCTTATAACAATAGTTATCAAGCCAGTATCCAGATGGCCCCATTTGAGGCTTTGTACGGTAGGAGGTGCAGATCTCCTTTATGTTGGGATGACGTAGGGGAAAGGAAATTGCTAGGCCCTGAGCTGATCCAGCAGACAGTTGACAAGGTGCATTTGATCAGGGAGCGTCTTCGTACAGCTCAGAGCAGGCAGAAGAGTTATGCTGACGTCAGAAGGAGAGAGTTAGAATTTCAGGTTGGGGATCATGTTTTCTTAAGGGTATCACCAACCAAGGATGTGATGAGATTCGGGTTAGAGGAAAGCTTAGTCCACGCTATATTGGACCTTTTGAGATCTTGAGCAGAGTTGGGGAGGTTGCATACAGCTTAGCACTGCCTCCGATTTTATCTGGTGTTCACAATGTATTCCATGTATCTATGTTGAGGAAGTATGTTTCAGACCCCAGTCATGTTATAGCTTATGAGCCTATTCAGTTGAGGAAGGATTTATCATATGAGGAACATCCTGTGCGTATCGTGGACCGCAAGGATCAGATTCTGAGGCGGCGTACCATCCCTTATGTCAAAGTTCAGTGGAATAATCACTCTGAGAGGGAGGCTACTTGGGAGCTGGAGGAAGAAATTAAAACGAAGTATCCACAATTATTTGAAGGTAATTTATCTATCTAAGATTGTTGACCTTTTTAATTTATTGATCCGTATAGGTCATGTATCAATTTCGAGGCCAAAATTTTTATAAGGAGGGGAGGATGTAGTACCCGGTTCATGTGAACCAGGTTCAGGACTTGGTCCTGTGCTTCTGACGCTTCGCTCTCAGCGAAGCGTTTTTTCCGAACCCCTTAAACCGAAGCGTTACGCAGGGGATTAATATGTGATGGAGGGAGACTCCCTCCATCATCCTGGCTTCCGTTTCCTTCAGGTAATCCCCTGGCCTAGAGAGAGAGAGAGAGAGAGAGAGAGAGAGAGAGCGAGAGAGGGAGACCGGCCGATCCTGGTTCAGGCCCGGCGGCGTGCTCGCCGCCTCGCCGGGCCTGAGCTTGGCCGGCACCCCGCCGGCACCGGGGGAGGTGTCCGGCGGGGTGGTGGTGGAGAGAGAGAAGAGAGAGAGGGCCAATCGGTTCGGCTTCCGCTGGTTGGTTCGGGCCCGGCGGCGTGCTCGCCGCCTCGCCGGGCCTGAGCTTCGGCCTGTCGCCTCCACCGGCGCCGGGCGTGCATCCGGTGGAGGTCCGGCCGGCCAAGGTGGCCGGCCGTGCCGCCGGCACAGTACATGCCGCACGGATGTGAGAGAGAAATAGAGAGAAATTGAGAGAGGGAGGAAGGGTGGCCGGCCGCGGCGGCGGCCGGCTCTGGCCCGGCCACCGGCGGCCGGGCCGCCCTCAATTTGGCCGGCGGCGGCCCTGGCCGCCGGCGAGATACCCGTCCCCTGTTCGGTGAAACAGGGGATCGGGATGGCTTTGGGATGAATCGGGCCGGCTGGGCCGGCCGGTTCAGGGCCTTTGGGCCGTGCAGCGAAAGATTTGGGCTAGTTTTTGGGCCCGTAACGGGCCGGGATTAGCAAAATAATTATATGGCTAGAATCTGGGTTAATTCTAGTTTCTTGGGGTATTTTTACTTCCCCAATTGGGTGTGTATAGGGAGATATTCGAGCCCAAAGTTGGGCCCGTGAACTAGTCTGGGTAGAATTCTAAGGGTCATTTTAATATTCTTATTCTAATAAATTAATTGTGTAAAATGATCCTGTAGGTGCTCAGACATCTGACTAGCTGATATATACCTGTTGGATTGCGTACTGAGGTAAGTAAGCCAGTTATCAGTATTTAATAAATTATTTTATTCATTATATGAATATTTAAATGTGAATTATATTGTGACATGAAGAATTGTTATGGATATTGCTAAATTGTAAGTAGATGAATATTATGAATACATGGTTGTTTATGTGCTATGATTGAGAATGATTTCATATGTGGATGCTATGCATGAGAGATGCAGTTATTATGACATTGATGTGATATATTACATGCAATTGTTAAGTAAGTATAATCCACTGTTTATGCAATATAAAGATGTTATTGATATGATAGTGCATGATGTGAGGTACTGCTATGTGTCGCCGCGGTTCTCCTTTATCATGTCATACCACACACATCTAGAGGATGTGTTCTAATGATTTATGCCACACACACATCTAGAGGATGTGTTCTGATGATTTATGCCATATACACGTCTAGAGGATGTGTTTTGTTTATTTATGCCATTCACACATCTAGAGGATGTGTTCTGCTTGGTCCGAGATGGCATCACGCATCTAGAGGATGTGTTCTGAGTTACTATGAGGTGGCATCACACATCTAGAGGATGTGTTCTGCTTGGTTCGAGGTGGCATCACACATATAGAGTATGTGTTCTGGTGGATTATGATATGGCGTGACCCTGGTATTGGACCCTTTCAGTAGGGGATGCTTGTTGGTACACGATTGAGATATTGCAGGGCCGTGGGTCACATTTGCAGCTACCATTGAGAGTATAAACAGTGGGTTTACTTACATTGCATGTTTGAGTATTTGTGGAATGTTTAAGCATGCAAATCATTTATGTGCTTATAGATTGTTATGCTATGAATTGACTGTATAACGTGGCTTACTTATTAAGTGTAAGCTCATAAAAATCTTACAATGTTTTTGTCAGAGCCACGAGATTGAAGATGGATGGTTGGGGTGATGGATCTTCTATTAAATAAATCAAGACCCATTATTTTGTTGTAACCCCAGTATTACTTATGTGTAGGGCTTGATGCCCAAACTTTATTATTGTGGTGTGTAAGGGTTTGTAACCCAAAACTTTTAGTATTCAGTGATGAATTTGGCTCGATTATATACATAATAGTGTTATGTGAAAAATTTTGTGACGCCTTGCGTGCTCGGCACGCGGCGGGTTGTCACCCTAGCCCGATATTTGGGTCTGGGGCGTGACACCAACTCTTGCTATCTATTGGACTGTAGCCCAGTCATTCAGTTCAAACGTGGCTTGATTAGCCAAATCAGAGATAACTCAATCTTTATCGTCGGGCACGTTTATTGATGCGGTAACAATTTTTTCCCGCATCATTTTCCATGAAAAAGATTATGACTCTCATATGCCAGCATGAATGGCCTCATATGTGATGCCATATAGCCATTTTAAGTATATGTAAACAAGGGAAATGTACTTGCAAAACAAGATAAAATGTACTCATAGCTGTCTTACACCATGATCTTCTGCATCATCTGCCAGCCATGTCATTAGACATGGTGCTAGTGGAATACAACTCCTATTTACACTAAGTTCCAGATTGAAAATCCAATTTCAGTTAGTTTTTATTGTTCTCATCACTTACACAACCTGAATAGAGAATGATTTCGGGGAGCATTCAGGTCTAACCACTTAAACAAGTTAAAAACATGGCGCTAATTCTTTGTAATGAACACTCATGGAAGACCACTTTCATTCTTCACAATAAGAAAGTAGATGATCTAATAACAGCACCAGTTCTTACAAGCTTGATAAAAAAATGTGTCATACTCTCTGCACCACAGTCAGACCATAAAAGACAAAGCAATTGCCATCATAAGGAGAGCAGTATCCCCTCTAACAATTAGCCCTGACTTTACAATGATCTGTAGGAGGTTATTAGGCTTTTCTAACTCATTTGTCATAGACTTGTAGAAAGAACCAACCAAAATATTCAATTCATTTTTCTGAATTGGTAATACAATAAGAAATCAAAACTTGAGTAATATACCTTCAAATTCACAACCTATTTAATAGCTTTTCAACACAAGCAATATGCATCAATAAAAACCACCAGAGATAATTGTTATCATTCTAAAATTTGCTTGGAATGGCTTTTAGAAATAAAAAATTGTTACATTTACCAACTAAAGTTATGAATCTGTATCAGCTACAGACTGACAATTACTTAAAAATCTCAAGTAAGCTCCTATGAGTTGTTCTTTTAGTAGTACCCTTGGCTTTCACCTGTAGCACTCACAGTCTTTAGTTACTGGCAACTTTCACATGTTTACAACTGCATGGTAACTGTGTCCATATTTAACAAATCTCAAGTGGCTTTCAAGGTGACAAAAAAAAGGGAGTATCATACTTATGCGCTTTCCTTATAGTACCAGATGCAATCTAATGTTGGTAAAGTGAGAGATAGGAAACCAAGTAATATGTCTTACTTATGACTTCTGAAGCTTATATTGCTGCTAAGAACAGCGCTCAGAAACAAAGGACAACAGCCAAGCAATAAGTCAATAAAAGTAATAAACTGGTCCTGCAATACAAAAAGCATGAGAATTGGGTTGTCACTTGCTTCAAACACCTTGTATTGCACAAGGCAGGATCCCATTCAGTGGTAATATTCATCAGCATCCTCAACATGTAAAGTACAGATTCTAGTAATAAACTAGCAAGAAATTTTATTCTCCATCTTTGCTATTGAAAGGAAGATCTTGAGAAATGGCAATTATCTTGATCTCAGGTTTTATCTGAGATATTTTTGAACTAAATTGTACTGAACGCCAACAATAATCGTGAAAACAAGTTGTGGCGATAAACATTTTATCAAATGAATAAGTTCATAGATTTCACAAGAATATAATAATAATACAGATCATAATCATATGTCCAAATGGGATCCTTATCTGCTAAAGTATCTGGAAATCTTCAAATAAACTGGAGAAACTGTTACCATATCTTTGACCAATAACCTCATCCCATCTACTTGAGATCAAAATAAAATATCCTGGCTGGACAGTCCATTCTGTCTAAGGACCATGATCTACACCAATATAAGCTTCTTCAAATCCTTTGTCATGATTTCAGTACAATTTTTACCCTTACTTTTTCAGAATTCTCTCAAAAGACTTAGTCCATGGATTAGAATTTTACTAAAACAAGCTGAGTTAAGACAATTAAATCATAGAAAACTTCTAAATATCACTAGCAACTAGATCAAGAAATATTTTCTGCAGTTTAACAATGTATCATAACCAAAGAGCAGTTGCAATCCACTCAAGCTCAGCTTTTTTATTCTAAAGAAAAAGAACGTATGAAGATCTTCTGTGACACTCTTCCTAGCTAATTACATACCTCATTTTCCAATTCATGACAGATCAATGATGTCCGCCACCACAAGTGAACTTGGATTGGCTTACATCTGTGAATATATGGTCACCAACATACAAGATTTCACCACCATGAATGCCAAGGGATTTCTCTACCATCTGAGCGCTGCCACCAGAGTACAAGCCCCCTACAGAACCAAAAAGGAAAATGATACCAATATGTATTTTGAGTGTAGCACAATATGCAAAATAAGTACAAGGAGTAAGCGCAAGAAAGAGGAGAATATAGTACACTGAACATATTTTAAGAAAAAAAAAACTCAGGCCCATAGAAAGGATGATAATAGTATTAGATAAAGAAATGTAAAACATGTCCTAAGTTTGGTTAGTTATAAAATTATGACATCCTGTAAGATTTCTGATATAAACCAAAAATATATTATGACACCCCGATTGTAAAATTACGATATCTTAGTTATAAAATTATGACATTCTAATTAAAAAAATATGTTACCCTGTCATGAAACATGATATCCTTGTAAAACACCATGACATCCATTTAGAAATTTGACATTCATGAACAAAATGTAATGACAAATTATTTTTATTTCATTATTGTATGAAAAAATTACATTAATTAAGTTACAAATTTCTGTACAATGTTATAGAAGTCCATGAACTAAAGAGAAAATAACATCAGAAGTCTATGAGCTGAATAGAAAAAAATTTTGTATAATGTTACAAATAAAATATTTTTGTACAATGTTACAAAATAAAAAATTTTGTACAATGTTACAAAAAAAAAAAATGTACAACATTACAAAAATAGTGCTGCATCCTAAATTAGAAGCACTATCTATCTTTTGATTGAGGCCTTTTCTCAATAATCTTATTGCTAATTATCATCGGTAAGCACTGATATCATCTTCCATAAAATCTATCTTCTAATCAGGCTTGTCCCTGCAAGCAAGGAATTCCATATATTTCAAACAATAAAGGCCGCAATCTAGAGAACCGGAAGGTTGAGATGGGCATTCAGCAATTTCTTCCATTGACCACTTCATCACCTCTGCATTATTATAGTGGATATGGAACATTGGACCGAGTATGTTTTTTCACTTCTTTGCAATAGCTTTGTGCCTCAAACATTTTAATGAATTTAGGTGCATGAACACCTTTCTTTCATGTCAACTGCAATTAGGTGCCAGTGCGAATTGTCTGATCGTTGATGATCATGAAAAGAAACCAAAACTCGTTCTTTTCTTCTTCACTAAATTCATCAAATATCATACTCCTAGTCATTCCAGCAAGTTCGTGAAATGATGATGCAGATGTTAGATGCATACCAAAAGTCATAATAGGTGCAATGATGCACTTATGATATCCATCCAGGTGCTCTATCCAGTTCTTCCTCAGAAACTCCTGCCCAACATCAATTATCTAGCAATGCAATACAAACTGATTAATAAAAAATAACATGATGTCATACAATTCTGAAATCAATATAAAAAAATTATACTCCAATATTTACATTATCGATTATCATATCTTTGTTAAGGAGATCGTAAAGACTTTTTCTTATGATACTGCCATCAAATTGATTAGTGTAGATGACCTCCTCTCTAAAATGGGTAAGCATAAAAGATATCATATATTTTGGAAGATAAATTAGCATACATATATATATATATATATATATATATATATATATATATATATATATATATATATCACTTACGTGTTGATGCTTTTTTTCAAAAGTTGATTAAATTTTCATCCTTTTCGATTTGTAGATGAGCAGTTGACTGATTGGCCTTTGATATGCTCACTGTTTTTGACTTTTTTGTTGATCGACCTATTTCAAAAGAATCCTTTCTCAACTGGAAGGCCTTCCATAGCCTAGGTTGTTTTTTCATCCTCTTGATAAGTGAAGGAACCATAGATATTTCTATGCCCCGCTTAGGATCCTTAGTCGTGGGGTGTCCTTCATTTGTTCCTCAAACCTAGGTTCATCTTGGCCCATGACCTCCTTTACAGAATGCCCCTCCTCACCCTTGTCCTCTTCTTTATTTACATTGCTCTCCTTTATGAGCAACGAACTAAGGAGGTTCTCAATTATGGCAAGGCTACATCTTCGAGTTGATTCTTCACATGTTCGAGTTCATTCGTTAACTCGACACAGCTTGCATAGCTATCTGTTGGTTCCAAAGATGCTACTGTCTCTAGAGTGAGAAGTCACCGCTCTTGTAGCATTGGTATAGTAGCTTCCTCTAACTACAAGCCAAGATCAAAAATAAATTAAATTAAAATTAATAATAATTTATTATTCAAAATATTTATGATATAATGGATTATCTTACCAACTTATAGGGCTGCATATTGGGAACCTGAACAGTCTGCAACTTCAACTGGCTGTTATACCACTTCAACAGCCTGGGCAACTTATTAGGGTATGCTGTAGCTTTTATTGAGGTACGCTCGAAAAACTACACCTGTACATAATAATTTTATATTTTAAAAATATAAAAAATTTAAAATAAAGATAATTACACTCTTTCTGTATATGAATGATCCTTACTACTAGCACAGCTGAACATCCAAATAGAGTAGGCTACCTCCTAACCTTGTCACCTCTCTTTGCTTGGACTAATCCTTAGATCGCAAGTGAGCAGCAACCTCTAGGAGACCCAGAATAGTCAACTCCTTGATTGCGGAAGCCCAGTCGATTTCTCCCAATTGAGTTAAATCATCCAAGTATGGGATGAGATATCTTGGACATGTTTGATTAGACTTTAGAGTCAGAAACATTACAAACATGTAGACGATCAAAAGTCTAACGGTGTCCTCAATATCCTTCTGTATCTTGGATGATTGGAGTTGATTTATCAACTCCTCCAACCCCTTATGGTTAAGATCTAACACCCAGCCAAATCTTTGAAATAACCTTTCCTTATTCTTTTGCCTGACGTGCTGATCTACTTTCCATGGGATGGAAGACCCAAAATCAGTGTCACTTCTTTGATAATGTGACTGCCTTGCCATAAAAATAAACTCGTTGCCTTTCTTGTGACATCTTATTATATCTGCAAGCAATCATCCGTCGATTGAAAATGGCTGCATGTCGATGAAGGCACCAAATGGTGTATTTTGGATTATTTATAAATGAAGGGTAGAAAAACCCATTTTGCACACGTTCTGAATGTGCACTACTAGCTTGCAATAGTTTTTAAATAATTGTGAAGCCTTCACACCAAGCAATGAAATAATTGCAAAGTCACCTGAAACATATGTAAAAAAATGTCAGATTATGAAAAAAAATATGTGTAGAGTGTCATAATATGAGCTAGGATGTCATAATATATGAGCTAAGGTGTCATGAAACTATTTTAGGCTTAAATATGTACAGAGTGTCATAATATTTGAGCAAGGATGTCATAGTATTTGAACTTAAAGGGGTGTCATCTTTTTCTAAATAAAGAATCATTGCTCTACTTTCTTCCACCATTTCTTTCTTGCGGTGCTTTGTGTTTGTTGTCTTTGTTGACACACAAAACCACTTTTCTCCATGGAAGGAAAAGAAAAAATAATTGAGGAACTCTGGGATACCAGTAGCTACTCGACCACTAAAGAGAAGAGAAAAAAGCATAGGCAAAAACAATTGAAGGAACTCTAGGGTGCAGTGGTTATTTATTCCACCTTCAAAGGAAGAAGAAATGACACCCACACATCTTTGGAAAAAGAAGAACTGGCTTCTAAAAAATTCAAAATTATCCTTTTCGAAAGATAAGAGGGCAAAAATATTCTTTTCCATGTGTGAAGAGACAATAGAAGCAGTGGGATTATGATTACGAATTCGCAAGGGATATGCTATCCTATCCTGTTGCGTCAAACCATGTAGGATTCATGCGGACCAATAAGGAGGGATGATGCAACCTATATAGAATTTGTTGCACCGGAGGTGGTGTACAAAAACTTTTTGAAAAAATAAAGATAAACAAAGGAGGCCAACAATGGGACTTGAACGCCAAGCCCATCAACTACAACGCAGACTACTCCATGCATCCAGTCCACTTTCTACTTTGGGATCACAAGAAAAAGTCTTTGTACATCGCCTTCGATGCAGCAAGTCCTACATGGGCTGCACCGCCCCTCCTTATTGGTCCACGTGGATACAACATAGCCTGATGCTGCCGGATGGGAGAGCAAGGATATGATGTAATATTTTGATTGTGATATCCATTAAAAGCCGTTCAGCCTTATTTTGAAAGTGGTGTGCAAATGAAAATATCCTTTTCCTCCAGCGTAGTTCTCTTCTTCTACTCACCAGTTTGCTTAGATTATATCTGATGAAAAACTCTTTTCGATTCTAAACCATTCTTCCTCACTTTGGCTTTCGGTTGTAAGGAATCGATCCAAGGTTTGAGCAAGATCCTCTTCTCTCGCTCTGAGAGTCTGATCTAAGGATTTTGCCCTATTTTCGTTGGTGATATAAGCTTCTTCGTTGCTCAGAAAAAGTGCTCAAAAAAGTATTATGATATTCGGCCGAAAGAAAATATTTTTGCTTGGAGGCTAGAATACTTAGCTACTAAAGACATCATTAACTTCAAGAGAAAATGTCATCCCATGCAGAAAGTAAAAAGCCCTTGTTTATGTATCTTTTTATAGTTTCTTTATTACACCAGTTGTTTTGATCGTTAGAGAAAGTTAATGCATTAGAAAACTATTTAATACTCAGATAGCATTCCTAGCATGTTATGACAATCTGAGAGTTATAACTCAGTCCACTAGCATACCTTTAATTTCATGTTTTTATGCACGAATGTCACTCTTTTAACTAAGGTGTTATACCTTTTGAACTAGGGTGTCATAATAGTGTTTCAATCGACATCGAATGTTATACGATGAACCTATAGCTTCGATGGTGTAGTTTATTAACTAGGATGTTCTAGGTCTTTGGCTATGGTGTCGTAATATTTTTTTAGCTCGTAGTACGATTCTTAGAGCTTTTGTGGCATATTATGATACCTCGAAAGCCATTATTCAAACCATAGATGGCAGGTGTTTCTAGTATTAGGGGTTCAAACATAAAACCTTAACGTTTTATGAATGGGCGTCATAGTTTTTAACTAGGGCATTGTATTTCTTTAACTGGAGTATCATAGGTTTGTAACTGCGGTATCATAATACTTTTTTGGCATATAACACGATCCCTATAGGTCCCGTGGCATGTTACAACACCCTGGGAGTCATAGCTCAATCCACTAGTGAAGGGTATTGCTAATAGGAGGGGTTAATACCTTTAGTTTCGTATCTTTCGTTGTTTTTATGCACAAATATCATACTCTTTTAACTAGGATGTTATACCTTCTGAACTCGGATGTCATCATAGTGTTTCGGTCTACATCAGGTGTTATACCATGACCCTATAGCTCCGGTGTCGTTATTTACAACTCGGGTGTCATAAGTTATTTTCTGGGATGTCGTAAGTTCCTTCCTTAACAGTTTTAGTTAGGTATTGTAATATGAGAACTGAGGTATCGTAACAGTTTTTCTGGGGTATCGTAATGGTATCATAATAGTTTTTTTGGAGCATCGTTAGTTTTTCTTAGCAATTACAGTTAGGGTCATGTTATTTTATAGCTCGAGTGTCGTAAGTTATTTTTTAGGGTGTCGTAAGTTATTTTCTGGGGTATCGTAAGGTTCTGCCTTAACAGTTTTAGCTAGGGTGCCGTAATAGTTTTGTTGAGGTATCGTAACAATTTTACTGAGGTGTCGTAAGTTCCATAGTCATCATCTTCGATATTCCAATACTCTATTTGCTGCTAGGGTGTTGTAACAATTTTGCTAAGGTGTCGTAAGTTCCATAGTCATCAACATCTCAATACTCTATTTGCTGCTAGGGTATCGTAACAATTTAGCTTAGGTGTTGTAAGTTTCATAGACATCATCTTTGACATTTCGATACTCTATTTGCTGCTAGGGTGTCGTAATAGTTTTTTTGAGGTGTCGTAAGTTCCATAGTCATCAGATTTTTTGAGGTATCGTAAGTTATTTTCTGGGGTATCATAAGTTTCTACCTTAATAGTTTTAGCTAGGGCATCATAATATGTGAACCTTGGTGTCGTAACAGTTCCTACCTTAATGTCTTGTGAATGGGTATCATTATTTCATAGCTAGGGTGTCGTAATTTGTAAACTAAGGTATCATGACTTCTGAACTTGGGGATGTAAGTTCATATCTTTAACTGTTAATGGGTATCATAGTTTTTAACTGGGGTGTCGTATATTTTTAACTGGGGTGTCGTAGGTTTGTAACTGCAGTGTCATAATATTTCTTCAACCTGTAACACGATCCATATAGCTCTCGTCGCATGTTATGACATCTAGGGAGCCATTATTCAGATCATAGATGGCATGTATTCCTGGTATCTGGGGTTTGAACATAACTGGGGTGTCATATTTCTTTAACTAAGGTGTCATATATTTCCACAGATGATGCTGAAATTATAGATCATGAAGAAATCGAACATACTCCCGGCCATGCACCTTCACCCATCACTCAAAATGCAGGGGATGATACTGTTGTTCCTCAAACTGGAATGAAATTCAATTCAGCAGATGATGTATATACTTTCTATAATGGATACGCAAAAAGAGTTGGTTTTGGAATCACAACAATGTGTAGCAGGGCCAACTACAATAAACAACTTTGCTTCAAGCACTTGGCGTATTGGAGGCACAAAAAATCTAGAAAAAAGAGAGAAGAGTATGAATCCTAGGGATACTGGCAAAGTTAATTGTATGGCATTCATAAAAGTAAGACTGAATTCTACAAGTGGTAAGTGGATATTAGTTGAATTTCTCTAGAACATAATCATCGGATGTACATAACATCAATTGGTTATCTACAGTCCTATAGGAGGATCAACACACCAGAGAAGGTAAAGATCAGCAATTTACATGCCATGAATATGCCCACAACTCAGATATACTCTGCTATAACAAGAAGAAAAGAGGGTAGAAGATAATTAGATTTCACAGAGAAGGATGCTCGTAATTTTATTTATCGCGAACATCAGTCTCAGCTGAAAGAAGGAGATGCTCAATCGATGGTAATCCATTTCACCAAAATGCAAGTAAGAAATCCCAATTTCTTTATACCTTAGACCTTAATGATAATGGATAGCTCAGGTCTGTCTTCTGAATTCATCCAAGGTTAAGATTGGTATGCATATACTTTGGTGATGTTCTAAGCTTTGATTCAACCTACTTGACAAATAGATATCTAATGCCTTTTTGTCCATTCGTTGGGATGAACCATCATGGACAGTCGATATTGCTTGATTGTGCATTATTGTCTCATGAGAGGACTGAGATATAGAAATAGGTTTTTCATTTATGGCTGGATGCAAATGGTAGTCAAGCACCTAAGCCATAATAACCGACCAAGATAAGGTAATCGAGGCTATAGTTAGGGAGGTTTTTTCTAACGCACGGCATTAATTTTATCTTTGGCATATATTAAAGAAGATACCTGAAAAGATTGGCCACATTTGTACAGCAAATCCAAAATTTATGGTTGATTTTGATGAGGCGATATATGATTCGCTGACCATACAGTCATTCGAGAAAAGGTGGGCATACCTCATAGAGAAATATGAAGAGTGCAAGGCTATAGATTGGTTAAATGGCCTTTACGAATGTTAGAATAAATGAGTCCCAGTTTACCTTAAGGATATATTCTTCGCAGGTTTGTAGGACATTATGTTCAGTTTCTATTAATGTTTTCAGAACTCTAAAAAAATCTATATTTAATGTTTCTTTTTTTGATATTATTATGTACAGGAATATCATCTTCACAAAGAAGAGAAAGTATCAATCACTTCTTCGATGGGTTTATAAATTCAAAGACTACACCCAAGAAGTTCATAGATAAGCATGAAGATGCCTTGAAAAAAAGGTATGAGGTAGAAAATGAGAAAGATAATAGGACATTACAAATGGATGCTTTTCTAAAGATATTCTTCCCTTTTGAGAGGCAAGCAGTAGGAAAGTATACAAGGCGCATGCTCAAAAAGTTTCAAAATAAGATCCTTAAAATTGCTGCATCAAATTCTAAATTAATTAAGGAAGCTGACAACTGTGATGTATATTTTGTTAAGTCCTATGAAAGGATTGAAGTCGATGGAATCAACAAGGAGATGATAAAAGATTATGCCATGTCATTCGATAAAGTTTTGGAGGATGTCCAATGCCAATGTCGATCCTTTCAGTTCAAGGGTTACCTGTGTAGGCATGCCTTATTGGTTCTTCATCAAAGCGATATATTTTATTTACCAGATAAGTACTTCTTGAAGAGATTGTGCAAGGACATGAAATACCAATTTGATTATTTTGACATAAATTTTGAAGGTTGTGATAAAAGTTCATAAAAATCATGGTACATAGTCATTTTTTTATTTTAAATATCTTGTTATATATATATTTTTAAAATTATATTATTGATTATAGATATACTTTGATGAGTCATCGGATGATGAAGCTCGTAGAGATAGCCTCCATATCTAAAGATACATTTAATTTAGTGATCGATGATCTAACACCATTATTCAAAAGAGCCGTAGATGCTAACTGTGCAGCTAAGGTAAGTACATAACTTGTAATTCAAGATCCTGAGTATATTAGGATGAAAGGTCATCCAAAAGAGAGCAGATTAAAGAGTGGAGTCAAGAAGAAGTCAAAGAGATCAAGGAAAAATATGGACAAGGTATCCATTGATGCTCCTCCTATGCAAAATGAAATAAGAGCTGGTTCAAGCAATAGGCAAATTTGTATGTAGTCAACTAACACCGAAGAGGATATGAAAAGAATTATACCATCTTTTGATATATTGTTGGATGAGTTTGATGCTTATGTATTAAGTTAATTAACGTAGGAGAATATATAAAAATTTACGCCATCCAAATACTTATGTTACTACCCCATAGTTGTAAAAATATGACATCCCAGGAAAAGTTTTTTACACCCAAGTTCCTATATTACGACACCCTAATTGTTTAAATACGATACCTATTCATCTAAGGTAGGACCTTACGACAACCCAGTTATCATACAACAATGTTTTAAGCATGGGTGTCATAGGTTTGCAACTAGGGTGTCTTAGTTCTAAATCTTGGGTATCGTAGCTCTTTTTTTGATTGATTTACTCTTGGGTATCGTAAGTCTCTTCTCCAGCATTCTTTTTAAGCATGGGTATTATAGGTTTGCAACCAGGGTATCTTAGATTTAAAGCTGTGGTGTTGTAGCTATTTTTTTAGCCGAATTTCTTTTAGGTGTCGTAAGTCTCTTCTCTAGCGTTCCTTTTAAGCATGGGTATCGTAGGTTTGCAACTAGGGTGTCTTAGTTCTAAATGTAATGAGTTGTAGCTCTTTTTTGGTCGTTTTCCTCCTGGGTTTCGTAAGTCTCTTCTCCAGCATTTCTTTTAAGCACGGGACGGGTATCATAGGTTTGCAACCATGGTGTCTTAGATTTAAAGTTGCGGTGTCGTAGCTATTTTTTTGGCTAATTTTCTTCTGGGAGTCACAAGTCTCTTCTCCAGCATTCCTTTTAAGCACGGGTATCGTAGGTTTGTAACTTGGATGTCTTAGTTCTAAATCTAGGGTGTCATAGCTTTTTTTTTGGCCAATTTCCTTTGGGTGTTGTAAGTCTCTTCTCTAGCATTTCTTTTATGCACGGGTGTCGTAGGTTGTAACTTTGATGTCTTAGTTCTAAATTTAGGGTATCGTAGCTTTTTTTTGCTTATTTTCTTTTGGGTGTCGTAAGTCTCTTCTCCAGTATATCTTTTAAGTACACCTCCAGTATATCTTTTAAGCACGGGTGTCATAGGTTTATAACTTGGGTGTCTTAGTTCTAAATCTGGGGTGTCTTAGTTCTAAATCTAGGGTGTCGTAGCTCTTTTTTGATTGATTTCCTTCTAAGTGTCATAAGTCTCTTCTCCAGCATTCCTTTTAAGCATAGGTGTCGTAGGTTTGTAACTTGGGTGTCTTAGTTCTAAATCTGGAGTGTCATAGCTCTTTTTTTGGCCGATTTCCTTCTAGGTATCGTAAGTCTCTTCTCCAGCGTTCCTTTTAAGCATGGGTGTCATAGGTTTGTAACTTGGGTGTCTTAATTCTAAATCTAGGTGTCGTAGCTAATTTTTTGGCCAATTTCCTCTTGGATGTCATAAGTCTCTTCTCCAGCATTCCTTTTAAGCATGGGTGTCGTAGGTTTGTAACCAGGGTATCTTAGATGTAAAACTGGGATATCATAGCTATTTTTTTGATCAATTTCCTTCTGGGTGTCGTAAGTCTCTTCTCCAGCATTTCTTTTAAGCATGGGTGTCATAGGTTTGTAACTATGGTGTCTTAATTCTAAATCTGGGGTGTCATAGCTCTTTTTTTGGCTGATTTTCTTTTGAGTGTCATAAGTCTCTTCTCCAACATTTCTTTTAAGCATGGGTATCGTAGGTTTGTAACTTTGGTATCTTGGTTCTAAATCTAGGGTGTTGTAGCTATTTTTTTAGCTGATTTTCTTCTGGGTGTCGTAAGTCTCTTCTCCAGCATTCCTTTTAAGCACGAGTATCATAGGTTTGCAACCAGGGTATCTTAGATGTAAAGCTGGGGTGTCGTAGCTCTTTTTTTGGCCGATTTCCTCTTGGGTGTCGTAAGTCTCTTCTCCATCATTCCTTTTAAGCACAAGTGTCATAGGTTTGCAACCAGAGTGTTTTAAATGTAAAGCTGAGATGTCATAGCTATTTTTTTGGCTAATTTCCTCTTTAGTGTCATTAGTCTCTTCTCTAGCATTCCTTTTAAGCATGGGTATCATAGGTTTGTAACTAGGGTGTCTTAGTTCTAACTTTGGGATGTTGTACCTCTTTTTTTGGCTGATTTTCTTCTAGGTATCGTAAGTCTCTTCTCCAGCATTCCTTTTAAGCATGGGTGTCGTAGGTTTGCAACCAGGATGTCTTAGATGTAAAGCTGGGGTATCGTTGCTTTTTTTTTTGGCTGATTTCCTCCTGGGTGTCGTAAGTCTCTTTTCCAATGTTCCTTTTAAGTATGGGTATCATAGGTTTGCAACCAGGGTGTCTTAGATGTAAAGTTGGGGTATCGTAGCTATTTTTTTGGCCGATTTTTTTCTGGGTGTCGTAAGTCTCTTCTCCAACGTTTCTTTAAAGCACGGTGTTGTAGGTTTATAGCTTGGGTGTCTTAGTTCTAAATCTGAGGTGTCGTAGCTATTTTTTTGGCTTATTTTCTTCTGGGTGTCATAAGTCTCTTCTTCAGCATTCCTTTTAAGCATGGGTGTTGTAGGTTTGCAACCATGGAATCTTAGATGTAAGCTGGGTGTCATAGCTATTTTTTGGCCAATTTCCTCCTATGCATCGTAAGTCTCTTCTTCAGCATTCCTTTTAAGCACGGATGTCATAGGTTTGCAACCAGGGTATCTTAGATGTAAAGCTGGGGTGTTATAGCTATTTTTTTAGCTGATTTCCTCCTAGGTTTCGTAAGTCTTTTCTCCAGTATTCCTTTTAAGCACAGGTGTGTAAGTTTGCAAACAGAGTGTCTTAGATGTAAGCTGAGGTATCGTAGCTATTTTTTTGGCTGATTTTCTTCTGGGTGTCGTAAGTCTCTTCTTCAGCATTCCTTTTAAGCATGGGTGTTGTAGGTTTGTAACTAAGGTTTCTTAGTTCTAAATCTGGGATATCGTAGCTCTTTTTTTGGCCGATTTTCTCTTGGGTGTCGAAGTCTCTTCTCCAACGTTCCTTTTAAGCATGGGTATCATAGGTTGTAACTTGGATGTCTTAATTCTAAATCTAGGGTGTCAGAGCTCTTTTTTGGCCAATTTTCTCCTAGCTATCGTAAGTCTCTTCTCCAACATTCCTTTTAAGCATGGGTGTCATAGGTTTGCAACCATGGTGTCTTAGATGTAAAGCTGGAGTATCATAGCTATTTTTTGGCTGATTTCCTCTTGGGTGTCATAAGTCTCTTTTTTCAGCATTCCTTTTAAGCACGGGTGGTCATAGGTTTGCAATCAGGATGTCTAGATGTAAAGCTAGGGTATCATAGCTATTTTTTTGGTCAATTTTCTCCTGGGTGTCGTAAGTCTCTTCTCCAGCGTTCCTTTTAAGCATGGGTGTCGTAGGTTTATAACTTGGGTGTTTTAGTTCTAAATCTAGGATGCCATAGCTATTTTTTTGGCTGATTTTTTTTGGGTGTCGTAAGTCTTTTTTCTAACATTCCTTTTAAGCACGGGTATTGTAGGTTTACAACCAGGGGGTCTTAAATGTAAAGCTAGGATGTCGTAGCTATTTTTTTGGCCGATTTTCTTCTGGGTTTCATAAGTCTCTTCTCCAGCATTCTTTTTAAGCATGGGTGTTGTAGGTTTGCAACCAGGGTGTCTTAGATGTAAAGCTGGGGTATCATAGCTATTTTTTGACTAATTTCCTCCTGGGTGTCGTAAGTCTCTTCTTTCAGCATTCCTTTAAGCATGGGTGTCATAGGTTTGCAATCAGGTGTCTTAGATGTAAAGCTGGGGTATCATAACTATTTTTTCAATCGATTTCTTCTTGGGTGTTGTAAGTTTCTTCCCAGCATTCTTTTTAAGCATAGGTGTCATAGGTTTGTAACTAGAGGTATCTTAGTTCTAAATCTGAAGTGTTGTAGCTCTTTTTTTGGCCAATTTCCTCCTGGGTGTTATAAAGCTTATCCATTCAGTATGCATTTATAGTACGGGCACCATGTGGCTGATTGAATGATTAGAAAATGCTCATTCCGTCATGCGAGAGAGACTCTTCGATTACTATAACGTGACAACATTATTTTGAATAAGAGATCGAGGTCGACGAGATATGGTTTTTTAGCACTCTCTTGATTAATGGTTTCTGTCTCCAACTCGATATCTATAAAAGGGGAAAGGATGAGTATTGCCTGCAACCACACATAGGGTTTCTTTGATGAGAGAGATAGTCTGAGAAGCTTTGCCCATGATGACATCGGAGGCAGACAAGTTAGATTTCCCCTTTACATTAAACTTGGGCTCGATGGCTTCGATGAAGATGTTGCTAAAAGCAGACGCCAAGGGAATGCTAAAGACCGACTCTGGTGGATCTCAGAGGGCCATGGGTAAGGTGCCATCAAAGATGCTTCGAAATCCCTTTTTGAGTATACAAGTGTGAGGAAGAGAAAGGAAGGAGGCCATAGGGTTCGTGTGGGAAACGAAAAAAAGCGTTGTTGATATTCCGTATGACTTCCTAAGGCCATCAATAACTGATGTTTGTTATTGCTACTTCACAATTGTAAGACACTAAATAAAATTTGCAATGAATAATAATTTTAATTATAAAAAATCTTGTGACTGCTGGAGAATGATGATACCCAAGTTATCACGTTATGACATCCGAGCTTTAAAATGATGACACTCGAGCGGAAACTCTTACGGTAGGAACTGATGACATCCTCGAAATGCTATTACGGCACCCCCAGTTATCACGTTACGACACTCGAGCTTTAGGCACGATGACACCCCCGCGAAAACTCTCTTACGACAGGAACTAATGACATCCTCGAAATGCTGTTACAACATCCCAGTTATCACGTTACGACACTCGAGCTTTAGGCACGACGACACCCCTGCAAAAACTCTTACGGTAGGAATTGACGACATCCCTAAAATACTGTTACAACACCCCATTTATCACTTTACGAAACCCGAGCTTTAAAATGATGACATCCGAGTGGAAACTCTTACGGTAGGAAATGATGACATCCCCAAAATGCTGTTACGATATTCCAGTTCTCATCCTACGACACCGGAGCTTTAAATGATTACACCCGAAATGCTCTTATGACACCCCAATCACCACGTTATGATACTCGAGCTTTAGGCATGACGATACTTGAGCAAAAACTCTTATGGCAGAAACTGACGATATCCCAAAATGCCGTTACGATACCTCAGTTATCACTTTACACACCCAGCTTTACAATGATGACACCCGAGCAGAAAACTCAAAAGAAATGACGACATCCCTAAAATGCTGTTACAACACCTTAGTTCTCATCCTACGACACTCGAGCTTTAAAATGACTACACCCGAACGAAAACTCTTCTTCAACATTTTTTTAGGCATGGGTGTCGTAGTTTTGCAACAAAGGTGTCTTAGATGTAAAGCTGGGCGTCGTATCTATTTTTTTAGCCGATTTTCTCCTGAGATATCATAAGTCTCTTCTCTATCATTCCTTTTAGCATGAGTGTCATAGGTTTGTAACTAGGGTGGCTTAGTACTCAATCTAGGGTATCATAGCTCCTTTTTTGGCCGGATTTCCTTTGGGGTGTCATGCTCTTCTCAAGTCTCTTCTTCAGCATTCATTTTAGGCATGGGTGTCGTAGGTTTGCAACCAGGGTGTCTTAGATGTAAAGCTGGGTGTCATCATCGGTTTTTGATCAATTTTCTCTAGCGATGTCGTTAGTCTGGGATGTCGTTGCTGTTACGACACCCTAGTTCTCATCCTCCGACACCGAGCTTTAAAATGATATCACATGAAAACTGTTATGATATTCCATAACAAAAAATAGGACACCCTAATTTCAATAGAACGACACTGTGGCTGAAAACATTAACATTACTGATATCGAAGGATAAAAATTTATGACACCATAGTTGTAACATTACAACACTCTGGTTTGAACATTATGACATCCCGGTTGAAAACTTAAGAGACTCAAAATTTATGAAACACTATTATTATGAATTTGACATCCATATAAAAAAATAAAAATTTATTCATTCATTAACGGAAAAAATATACCAATTCTGAAACACTATCATTATGAACAAATGACATCAAATTTGTAGCACTATCTGTATAAAAAAATTACATAAAATTTGAATCAATAAAATCTAAAAAAAATCAAGAAGTTTTGAAGCAATATCGATAATCTTTTGATGGAGGCCTTCTCTCAATAGCCTTGCTACTAATTCTCATCAGTAATCTCTGATATCATCGTCCGTGAAATCTATCTTCAAATTAAGATTGTCCCGACAAGCAAGGCATTCCATGTGCTTCAGATAGTAGAGGCCGCAATCCAATGATCCGGGATGTTGACTTGAGCAATCTAAATTTTTTTCATCGGCTATTTCTTATCCTCTTTCATATCGCAGAAGATATGAAAGATCGACCGGAGAAACTCCTGCCATTTCCTCGCATCGGTCTTGTACTTAGTGTGTGTGTTTCAATGAATTAGGGTACATCATTGCCCTTCTTTCCATGTCGACCGCAACCAGGTGCCAGTGCGAATTCTTCGAGTTAATGATGGAAAAAAGAAATCAAAACTGGAACTTTTCTTCATCACTAACTCTATCAAAGATTAGACCCGACCAATGCAGTAAGTTCTTCAATGCAGATGTTCGATTATTTAGACAAAATCGGGTGTAATAACAAAGCAATGATGCACGTATGATATCGTTCTGGATGCTCATCTAGTTCATCTTCAAAATTTCTGCCCGACATCAATAATCTGGCAATGTAATGTAAATTGATTAATAAAAAATATCATGATGTCATTCTAAAATCAATATAAAAAATCCACTGAGATACGTACATCGTCTATTATCATATCTTTGGCAAGAAGATCCTTAAAACCTTTTCTTTTAATGTCGTCATCTGATTGATTTATGTACACGATATTGTCACTAAAATGTTGAAGCATAAAAGATATCATGCAACTTGGAATATGAAATAGAATATGAATAAAAATAAGTCAAGAAATCACTTACTCGCTGGACCTTTCGCTCAAAAACTGTGAGATCAAAATATTGTCTTCTTCTATTCTTATTTCGAACTTTGTAGTGCCCACTTGTGTCGACGATTTTTTGGGATGGCCTGTCTCATAAGAGTCCCCTCTGAACTTGGAGGCCTTGCACTTCCTGGGCTCTTTTTTAACCCTCTTAATAAGCGAGGTATTGCTTCAGAGAATTGTATTTCCCCCTCATCGGCCTTAGGCTCAGGGGTGATGATTTATTATCATAGGATGCATGGGTGATGATTATTTCATCAAACTTAGGGTCTCTTGTCCGTCCATAAAATGACCCTCCCCCATCTTCTCCTTCTCCTCTCCTCCAGTTTACCTGCCATCCTGGGCTCCTCTTGCCCCTCCAAGGACTGCCCTTCCATCTTCTCATCCCTCCTCTCTATCTGCAATCCTAGGCTCCTCTTGGCACTCCAAGGACTGCACCTCCTCCCTCTTCTCCCCCTCCTTTTCTCCTCTTGGTCTGCAATCCTAGGCTCCTCTTGGCCCTCCAAGGACTGCCCCTCCTCCCTCTCTCCTCCCTCCTCCTTATCTGCAATCCTGGGCTCCTCTTGGCCCTCTAAAGACTATCCCTCCTCCCTCTTCTCCTTCTCATTACTTGCAATGCTCTCCTTTCTGCGCAATGATTTGAGAATGTCTTCAGCTATGGCAAGCCTGCGCAAAATATCATCGAGTTGATTCTTAACACACCCCAGTTCAATCCTCAACTCCGCATAGCTTGCATTTCTTTCTATTGGATCAATGGATGCTACTATCTGTGAAGTGAGAAGCCACTGCTCTTGTGCCATAGGTACAGTAGCACCCTCCAATTGTAAGACAATATGACAAACTAAAGGATTAAAAAATTTAAATTAAATTAATTTTGAAAATTCTAATGGTATTGTAGCTGAAAACATTAATATTACTGATATCAAAGGAAAAAATTTTACGACATCATTGTTGTAACATTATGACACTCTGGTTTTAACATTATGACATCTCGGTTGAAAACTTAACAGACTCAAATATAAAATTACATCATAAACTTACTAATTCATCAAGCTGCATGTTGGCAACCTAGACAGACTGCACCTTCAATTGGCGTCATACCACTTCAATAGCCGGAGCGAATATGCTGGGGCTCTTATTAAGCAATGTTCGAGGAATCATGTCTGCACATAATAATTCTATGATATGAAAAAATGAAAGATTTATTAAAAAAGATAATTATGACACTCATTCTGCATATCAATATTCGTTACCATCAGGGCTACTATGCATCCGAATAGGGTAGGCTACCTCCTAACCTTGTCCCCTCTCTTTGACTGGACTAGCTCCTGGGATTGCAAGCAGAAGCGATCTCTGGAAGACCCAGAACGATTAACTCCTTGATTGCAGAAGCCCAGTTGATCCTCTCTAGTTGAGTTAAATCATCCAAGTACTGAATGAGATATCGTGGATATGTTTGATTAGACTTTGAAGCCAAAAATATTGCAAACACGTAGGCGATCTAAAGTCTAACAGTATCCTCGGCATCATCATATTTCTTGGATGATTGGAGTCCAGTTATTAACTTCTCCAACCCCTTTTGGCAAAGATCTAACATCTGGCTAAATCGTCCGAATAACCTTCCGTTATACAATTGGTAGGACGTGTCGATCTTCCTTCCATGAGCTGAAGGACCCACAATTAGTGCAATCTCATCGGCATTAAAAATGATCGCCTTGCCATAGAAAATAAACTCCTTGCCTCCATTGTGACATCATATTATCTCTGCTAGCAGTCGACCATCAACTGAGAATGGTTGCATGTCGATAAAGGCACCAAATGAGGTCCTTCATATAACTTCTATATGGAGTGTATTAAGCCCTATCTTCCATACTTTTTGAACGTAAACTACCGGTTTACAATAGTTCTTAAACAGCTAAAAAGCCTTCACTGTAGGGACTGAAATAATTCCTAAGTCATCTGAAACATATGGGATTAACAAATTTGTCAAATTAAGAAAAAAAATTTTATGTAGGGTGTCATAATATCTAAACTAGGGAGTCATGTGCAGGGTGTCATGATGTTTTAAGAAAGGATGTCATAAAATCTGAATCAAGGAATCATCGTGTGTTTACCTCTTTTCAATTCTGTAGCTTCATATGGGATGACACTTAAAGGAGCCTCATCCTCATTTGAATATAGAACCATTTCTTTGCTTGCTTTCACAATTTTCTTATTGCGGTGCTTTCGTGTACGCTATGTTTGCGATTTGCGTCGAACCCCGAAACCACTCTTCACCATGGAGGCAAAAGAAAAAGCAATGAAGAGGATCTGGGATGCTAGCGGCTACTCGACCACCAAATAGAAGAGATATATTCCACCTTCAGAGGAAGAGATAATGTTATAAAGCAAAGATTAAAACTAGGGTTCAAAAGTTATATATGCTGCCTTTAGAGAAAGATGAAAGGACACCCTTCTATCCAAAAGGATGGCCAGAGCGGTGCCATTAACATCATGAATCCACAGCGATACGCTCTCACATCCCATACCATGCAGCCACGTGAAGCCCACATTTTCAAATGGATGGCATAGCTGTCTTAATAGGGTAACATCAGTTTACAATTAGGGTGACATAAACATTTTTTGCCTATTTCAAATATATTATAGTGATATCATAAATTTATACCAAGGTGTCGTAAAGAAAAACTGGAGTGTCGTAGGGGTTTTTTTGGTGCAAGGCCATGGTGTTGTAAGTTTGAACCTATGGTATCTTAACAGTAAAGCTGGGGTGTCGTAGCTCTTTTTTGAAGCGATTTTCTTCTTGTATGTTGTCAAGCATATCTGTTAAAGCACAGTGTCATAGCTTTATAACTAGGATTTCTTACTATTTCAACTGGGGTGTCATAATTGATTGTTGATTGATTTTCTCCTGGGGTATCATGAGGCTTTTCTTCAGCGTCCATTTTAAGCATGGGTATCATAGCTTTGTAACTAGGGTGTCTTACTATTTCAACTGGGGTGTTGTAACCAATTTTTGGTCGATTTCCTCTTGGGTGTCATGAGGCTTTTCTCCAACATCCATTTTAAGTACAGGTATCGTAGCTTTGTAATTAGGGGTCTTAATATTTCAACTGGGTTGTCATAAAGGATTTTAGGTCGATTTTCTCTTGGAGTGTCCAAGACTTTTCTCCAGTGTCTGTTTTAAGCACGTGAGTCATAGCTTTATTACTAGGGTGTCTTAATATTTTAACTGAGGTGTCGTAAAGGATTTTCGATCAATTTTCTCCTAAGGTATCGCGAGGCTTTTCACCAGCATCCGTTTTAAGCACGAGTGTCGTAGCTTTGTTACTAGGATATCTTACTATGTCAACCGGGGTGTCATAACCAATTTTTGGCCAATTTTCTCTTGAAATATCGCGAGGCTTTCTTCAGCATCTGTTTTAAGCACGGGTCATAGCTTTGGAATTAGGGTGTCTCAATATTTCAACTGGGATGTTGTAGATTTTTTTTTTTTGGCAATTTCCTCCTATAAGTCATCAAGCATATCCGTTTAAGCACGGGTGTCGTAGCTTTGTAACTAGGATGTATTAATATTTTAACTAGGGTATCATAAAGGATTTTTGGTCAATTTTCTCTAGGGTGTCGTGAGGCTTTTCTTCAGCGTTCGTTTTAAGCACGGGTGTCATAGCTTTGTAACTATGGTGTCTTAATATTTCAACTGGGGTATCGTGAAGGATTTTTGGCTGATTTCCTCCTGCAGTATTGTGAGGCTTTTCTTCAGTGTCTGTTTTAAGCATGGGTGTCATGGCTTTGTTACTAGGGTGTCTTAATATTTCAACTGGGTATCGTAAAGGATTTTTGGCCAATTTTTTTCTGGGATGTCATGAGATTTTTTTTCGGCGTTCGTTTTAAGCACAGTTGTCATAGCTTTTTACTAGGGTATCTTACTATTTCAACTAGGATGTCGTAACCAATTTTCGATCGATTTCCTCCTAGAGTGTCGCGAGGCTTTTCTTCAGCGTCCATTTTAAGCACGGATGTCTTAGCTTTGTTACTAAGGTATCTTATTATTTCAATTAGGGTGTCGTAATCAATTTTTGGCCGATTTCCTTATGGGATGTCACGAGGCTTTTCTCCAGCGTATGTTTTAAGCATGGATGTCGTAGCTTTGTAACTAGAATATCTTAATATTTCAACTGGGGTGTTGTAAAGGATTTTTGGCCGATTTTCTCCTGGGGTGTCGCGAGGCTTTTCTTTAGTGTCTGTTTTAAGCACGAGTGTCGTAGCTTTATTACTAGGGTGTCTTACTATTTTAAATGAGGTGTCATAATCGATTTTTGGCCAATTTCCTTCTAGGTGTCTTAATATTTCACCTGGGGTATCGTTAATGTGTCAATAAGTAGAAGAAACAACACTCGAAATAGAAGAAACGACACCCGCCTATCTTCAAAAAAAGAATAAGAAGAAGAGCCCAATTGTCTTTTTTCAAGGTCTCTTTTGAAAGGCAAAATAGTCCTTTGCCTTACGTGAAGAAAAGAAGTATGCTAAAGGAAAAGAGCATTTTTGTTTGCATACCACTTTCAAAATAAGGCTGAACGGCTTTTAATGGACGTCATGATCAAAATATTACATCGTATCCCTGCTCTTTCATTTGGCAACGTCAGGCCACGTTGGATCCATGTGGACCAATAAGGAGGAGTGGTGCAGCCCATATAGGACTTGCTGTACTAGATGTGGTGTACAAAGACTTTTTCAGGATCACAAACCCTAGGAGGTCAATGGAGAGGCAAGCCGCATTACCAAATGCTGGTTCTCGCTTTCTCCCCATCTGAACTTTAGCAAATCGCTCTATTGATCTCGTGATAATGTCCATCGTAGAGGCCATCTGCTGCATTGCCGCCCAGGTGCTCCTCATCTGCCTCTCCGTCTTCACGGTTGTGCTCTTGTTCTCCTTCTCTTCTTTCTTCTTTTCTATGGTTTTGATTGCTGCCTGTCTTCTAAAGCTAGGATTTTTTATTGATGAACAGATGCTGATGTGCTACACTTTGCTGGGTGGCATCATGTTTTTGATAATCTGCTGCATCTACTGTGTTTGGCTTTTTAAGCTGCTTGAGAAGAGGAGATTCGATGGTTTGTTCGAATCCCATTGCTTCCCTTCTTTGCGCATTCTGTTCATATTTTGTTGGTTTAATGTAGGTGGAGGCGGTGCTCCTGTTGCAGTCTTAGCGCCGGCTGGTGGTGTCAGCGTTGCGGCACCAGCAGCTTAGGAAGAGAAGGTGAATTTCTATTTAGATATTAAAACTTTCATCTTTATATGACTGAGATGAAGATTTTTTGATTTTGGATGTACTGAGGATGTTAATTCTTATGGGTTTCTGTTCTTGATGCAGGAGGAGCCGAAGGAAGGGGGTGATGAGAAAATGGGATTTCAGCTTATTAGCTTAGAGAGCTTCGGTTACTTATTTCAATATAGAAAATTTTTTATTTTATTCGTAAAAGTGGCTATTTTTTTGGATTTTTGATATTAGGTTGAATACATCTGAAGATATCATTTTACATTTGTCCAGTGGAATATTGAAGTTAAGTTGTAGTGTTATGGAGAATAATGATCAAGAATCCATGGTTGGTTCACAGATAATTTTCACTGAGTTCTATCTGTACATGTAAATTTTCCATAAAACATATTGGTTATGTTTTCCACAAAGGACAGCAATCATGGTGGTTATGTTTTCTAATTGATGCAGTAGTCTTCACTTAAAATGGTCCCTCTTACTTGGATTGGCAATACTAAATTATACTGATGGAGGGTCATGACTGCTATTCTTAATATCTTTTGTTGGTTTCAATATAATCTATTATGGATGCTTCTATTTATGCGTAGTATCATCAGATGTGTCCAATTGTTCTGTTAGTTTATGAATGTATATTATTTATTTGTCTACTGCTTTTCTAATTTGTTTGCTAGATTATGTCTCCTCTTGTTCGTGACGTAACATGTATTAAATAGTGTGCATATATCATGACTATCCATTATCTGTAGCAATACCTGAGACATCAACCTAATCTGCATTGACCGTTCTTAGCATTGTGCACATAAAAGTAAATGATTAGAATGCTAAAGATGCTTGCTGTCCTTTGTGGAAAACTAAATTTATCCTCTTGCTTAATTTTGGAATTTTGAGAGGTTATTGTTTATTTAATACACATTGAATAGATATCGCATTATCACTTTCATCCATATTCATTGTCAAACTTTGTTTTACATGCAACTTACTTTGATATTTAAACCCTGTGGTCTTTGATGTCTTGGGCTATGGTTTCTATGAACTTGAACTAAAGAGAATGCTTGAGCACCAGGATCATTGTTTAGTTTTGTCTAGTTAACTGATGTTTGTGTTTAGGAATTGTGAATCTTGATTATAAAATCATTAATAACATGTGCACAAAATAAACAAAATATTTTAGGGCTTCATTGTTTTGGTTGCTCTCAACCAAGAACTCTTCTAGCGCAATTATTATGAACCAAAATGAAGAGATTGTCCATCCACATATGAAGGGTGGTAGAGATGCATTGGAGACTTGAAGATCAATCGCACCACAATAAGTAGGATTTACAATCTTGCAACGACGACATTAATAAGATATAATAGTCGTAACCATCTCAAAGCATTAATGGAGTCTATCCACACTGAAACCCAAGTACAAAGCCTATAAGAAAGTTTACGAAAACAAATAGAAATGTTTTTAAAGGTGCACCCACATTCCTGGCTAAGGCTACATCTTTTTTTCCTCCTTTATATTCAATATCATGAATTTTTTCGATAGATCGATGATTAGGAGGTTGATGATAATTCTAAAATGCATCAATTGCCTCTTGTCTACATTTAAACTTTTTATATAAGGTATGCTTAAACCCGATAACCTCGCACTGACAATCAGGTTAGGATTCATAGATCCCTCGTCTACACTCCACAAAAACTACATAATAACTTTTGGAAGACGTTACTAAACCTCAAGAGCATGCAGCTTCATTTCCTGCGTTAAAATGAAACCAAGATGAAACTCAGATTACATAATACATTGCACTATTAATAAAGTCAATCATGGTAAATATACTAACTTATAATTTTTTTAAAAAAAATTGTACTTAATAAAAGGATGCAGGTTAAACTTACTTCGCATGTTACGAGCAACCAATAGTCTATTAGCTATGGAATTGCGTAGTTCATCACCTCTTTGGGATTCATCATCCCATATAATGAGATAAGGGTCGACATCGTCCTCATCATGGTCAGCAGGCAAAGGTTCAATTGACATATTGAAGTATTGATCATTTTCTTGGGTGTGTCGTATAAAGTTGTGAATGATGCAACAAGCCATTACAATACATTTATGAACCATGAAGGGGAATAGGATGGGACTTCTAAGAATCTTATATCGCTTTTTAAGAATTTCAAAGGCCTTCTCTATGCAATTTTTAGTTGAGCATATCGATGGTTGTATAAGTCTCGATAATTGTTATATTATCGAGCCCTAGGATTGTTAAACGTACTTAGGTGGTACCTATTGCCCTGATAAGGGACAAGAAACTTATCTGTATTGGCATATCTTGAGTCAATAAGATAATATTTCTCTGAATACGACAATAATGCCTTTACTTAAACCACTCGAAACTTTAATGAAATATAAAATTAATTAAATAAAACTCTCATATTGATAGCAGATCCTTTCCATCTAGTACAAACGAAAAGAAAAAACTGATCAAATAAAACTGCAACCATTACATTTTGGAAAATGGTGCCCTTTCGATTACGAAAGCGAGATTATTTGCTTTTCTTGATTAACGTAGGTATGTGCATACCATCAACCGCTCTAATAGCATTTTATGATGCAACAAACTATTTCAAAGACAAGTTAACAAAGTTAGAAATTAAATACCAGCATTAAATCCTATCCATATATACCATGAAGTAAGGATAAAAATGGTTATTTTCACGGGGTGCATGCCAGTATCCTCACCCGGTTGAACTATAAATTCTTGCTTTAGTAAACAAATTGCTTTTACAATGTTAAAATATCATTATATTATCTCCCCTGAGTGCTGAAAAGTTTCAACCAACACTCTATTGGTTACACCATGACCTATGTTGTAAAGAAAATATGCTAGTTGCTCATGTACCGTAACATTGCATGTGCTAGTTACAAAGCCATGTGAAACAAGCAACTCTTTCAGCTTCAAGAACATAGTGTTTGTCATCCTACAGTGATCATAACCTCTATCTGGATGTCCACTCAAAATATCTGTTATGAGTTCGTGACTCAAGAATGGATGAGTTCGACATGGCACCTTCCAAATAATCTTAGAATATTGCAAATTAATGATGCCATTACTTATCAGTATAGTTATAACGTCTTGCCAGAAGTTTTCATCATCTTTTAAAAACACCATGAGATTATACAAGGTATCCATCTATTACAAAAAGAGAGTAGTTAATGATACAATCATATGCATAACTGCGTGTTGATAGCTAATATTGATAAACAAAGAGTGTACTAACAGACATTGCAATAAAGTAACAGCCATGTTCCTATTTACAACAAAATTTGTTAAAGCAAAGTTAACATATGACATAATATGGTTTTACATATGTAGAGGTCATATTGCACAAATATCATCCCTTAACTCATACAATATAGATATATGTTAGGACCAACCATGACCACCAAATTCATTTTAATGTGATGGAGGTGCAGATGTGGAACGCACAAATTCTTCAGGACTACTAATAGGAGAAAGGGATGGCCCTGAAAAATGCTATCTTCACTGCTTTGCCTAAATAATGGCTGCATGAATGGAATAGGGCCACCTGGAGTGGCAGCATGCATAAGAGGAGGCACAAATATAGGGTACCACCTTGACGGACACCATACATTGGAGGCATAAAGATATTAGGCGCATAAGCATAACTTTCAGAAAGGACTGCCATTAAATGTGGTACATGGTAGAACTCATCCATTTATCTTTTATGCCAAGCTTCCAATAATAGCCATTCATAATGCATAAAGAACCATCTATTAATCTTATTTTTTAAAGTCTCCCCTACAGCAAGAATACATTCAGGTGTAATCATAGGGAGACTCTCCAACTTTCGCATGCATTCATCAATAGAATACATCATAGGATGGGCAAGCTGATATCTCCTGAGGATCTCATTAGCAATTTTCAATCTCTTTCTACCTTGATCCATCAAATCTACAAGAGCATCAGTTGCATCAGTGGGCCTAGTCCAACGTGCTATAGGAGTAATGGAGGTTGACCTTGTTCTCTTTTCAGTACTAGAGGACAAACCTGCATCTAGAGGACATTCTGTGGGTAGGATCGAGGCACATGTAGTCGGGCTGTTTGGGGATACTTCATCAAATAATAGGTTATCAAAAGAACTAGATGATGAGTTTGAGACTCCACCACATTGTTGTGATGGTTGGTCGACGTTGATGTTGTCCAAGTTGATCCTATCCACCTCGTTATCCGAGGTATTATTGTCCGATACTTCCACTAGAATAGCAAATGTATCCCCCCATCTACCAGTAGCTGTATTCTTTAAAAAAAGGATGTCTATGTTATTGTATGCAAGAAATGACTTACCCTTAATCCGTGCATACTCCTTGTTAACCTGTTAAGAATTTTTTAAATTAATTATTATAATGTTATCAAAAGCATGCTACATATGATATCAACATCAATCGACCACTCACTGAGATGACCTCCTTCCACATATGTGTTGGGCCTGGTGTGGTGCTATCAAGGCCCAGGTGGGCTAACTTGTATTGGGCTGGGTTTGAGTCCAAGGGTTGAGATTAAATCAAGTCACGGGTGTACACGGGCTTGGGGATTAGTTTAATCTCATTGGTTTAGTCCATGGGAGTTTTTGTTGAGTCTGGGCCTGGCCCACTTCGTGGATGTATTTAAACCCTAGTCTCTAGGGTTTGGATGGAATAGAGAACAGATTCTTTTCTCCCAAAAATTCCCTTCTCTCATCATAGGGCGGCAGCCCTTTCTTTCTCCTCCCCATCTTCCTCCTTTTCAAGAAGTAAACCTAACAGGATTAGGAATCCTTAGTTCTAGTTCTTGTTCAACGGGGAATCCCATTGCTATTCATCAAGGTCTAAACCTAACAGGATTAGGAATCCTTAGTTCTAGTTCTTGTTCAACAGGGAATCCCATTGCTATTAATCAAGGTCTAAACCCTAACAAGTGGTATCAGAGCCTGGTTCAAGGAGTAATCTGGAGGCCTTCAAGGAGTTGAAATAATTTCAACAGAATCTCGTCAAGGTACTTCTCTATTTTATAAAATTTATTTTTGTGCTATTTTTTGAAATTGGCCATGGGGAGTAGCATAAAAATAGAGGTTGAGAAGTTTGATGGGAAGGGAAGTTTCTCCATGTGGAAAGTCCGGGTAGAGGACCTCCTTGTGCAGCAGGGTTTAGATTGGCTTTGGAGGAAAGGCCAGATGGGATGACAGACAAGCAGTGGATTTCATTGGAGAAGAAGACATGTTCAATGATCAGGGGCTGTCTGGCGGATTCAGTCCTCTATTCAGTGCTGGAGGAGAAGACCCCGAAGGGACTCTGGACGAAGTTGCACACCCTCTATATGGGAAGAATATGTGCAACAAGTTGATGTTGAAGAAGCGCCTCTACAGCCTTCGGATGTCAGAAGGTGGAGATGTGCTGGGTCACATCCAATATTCGACCAGATGAGCAATGAACTTCTGAATGTTGGGGTCAAGATGGAGGAAGAAGATAAAGCACTTCTGCTTTTATGTTCAATGCCCACGTCTTATGACTCATTGGTCACAACACTGCTCTATGGGAAGGAGACATTAATTTATGAAGATATTGTCTCGGTGCTTCGGACGAATGAGCAGAGGGAGAAGATGACCAAGGAAGCTGTTCCCCAGGAGGGTCTATCAGTTGGGGAAAGGACAGGCAGAGGTAGGGGCAGGGACAGAAGTAAGTCTGGAGGACGATCAAAGTCCAGGAAAGGCAAGAGAGAGCTGAAGTGCTATAAGTGTGGAGAGGTAGGACATTTTAAGAAGAATTGTCCTAAGTGGAAAAATCAGAAGGGAGAAAAAGGAGGATCTGAGTCTGTGAGTACAGTTGCAGATCAGGAGGTGGAGGATGATCTCTTGGTTGTATCAGATGATCACAGGCACAGCACAGAGATGTGGACCTTGGATTCAGCCTGTTCTCATCATTACACTCCCAACCGGTCGTGGTTCAGTACTTTACAGAGGTTGAGGAGGGGAATGTGACTCTTGGAGATAATCACCCTTGCAAGGTGGCAGGTATTGGCACAGTGAGGGTGAGGATGTTTGATGGTATGGTGCGCACTCTTACCAGTGTGAAGCATGTTCCAGAACTCAAGAAGAATCTGGTATCACTGGGGTACTTGGAGCGGACTGGATACAGCTTCAGCAGTCGTGCCAGGAGTGGAGTTCTGAACATCTCCAATGGAGCCATGGTGGTGATGAGAGGGAGGAGGCTGGAAAATAATCTATACAAGATGGAGGGCTCTGTGATGACTGTGAAATCTGAGGTGGCAGCTGTGGAGCAAGATCCCCGGGATGTGTACAGGATGTGGCATTACCGCCTGGGCCACATGGGAGACAAGGGGATGAAAGAACTGAGCAAGAGAGGTCTGCTTCCAGACTTGAGTAGCGGAGATATGGAGATCTGTGAGCCTTGTCAGATGGGAAAGCAGAGGAGAGTACAGTTCTCAGTCAGCACAGCTAGGAGTGCTGAACCCCTGGAGTTAGTACACACAGATGTCTGGGGACCAGCCCCAGTTTCTGCAAGGAATGGGGCCAGATACTTTATGACCCTGATAGATGATTTCTCAAGGAAGCTGTGGATCTACTTTATGAAGGAGAAATCAGAGGTCTTCACCAAGTTCAAAATCTGGAAGGCTGAGGTGGAGAAGGAGCAGGGTAAAAGTGTGAAGTGTCTGAGGTCTGATAATGGCGGGGAATACACCAGCAGGGAGTTCCAGATTTTTTGTGAGGAGTGGGGCATCAGAAGGCACTTCTCGGTGATGGGAACTCCTCAACAGAATGGGGTGGCTGAGAGGATGAACAGAACACTATTGGAAAAGGCAAGATGCTTAAGGCTGCAGGCAGGCTTCCAAAGATGTTCTGGGTTGACGCAGTAGATGCAGCTAGCTACTTGGTCAATCGGTCACCGCACACCAGGTTAGATGGAGACATTCCAGAGGAGATATGGTCTGGAAGGAAGACAAGCCTAAACCATCTAAGGGTGTTTGGATGCACAGCATATGTGCATGTTGGAGCTGGGGAGCGGAGTAAGTTGGATGCCAGGTCTAAGAAGATGGTGTTCCTAGGCTACCCGCGAGGAGTCAAGGGGTATCGGCTATGGGACCCCTTGGAGAAGAAGGTTGTCATCAGCAGAGATGTAACCTTTGATGAGAGCTCAATCCTCCAGAACAGAAGTGGCATGGATGCACAGCAGGGACTACAGGAGGTAGAACACGGTAACACTAGTCAGACAACCTCCTATACAGTTGTGCCATTTGCTAGTGGACCAGGAGGATTTGAGATTCAGGTGGAGAGGACTGACAGAGGGGGTAGAAGCCAGGGAGTTCAGCAGGATGCAGCTGGACAGGGGACTGATACTGGGATCGCACAGCAAAGGCCCAGGAGGAACGTGCGACCACCAGTTCGATACGGCTTTGAGGATTCGTTGTCATATGCCCTGGTGACAGCGAATGGAGACCCTTTCACCTATGAGGAGGCTATGGAAAGTCAGGATAGAGATAGGTGGATCCATGCTATGGCAGAGGAAATGCAGTCTCTTCACAGCAATAATACGTGGCAGGTGGTCCAGCTGCCACAAGGAAAGAAACCCATTGGTTGTAAATGGGTTTATCAGCGCAAGGAAGGAGCTTCAGAACAAGAGGGTATCAGGTATAAGGCAAGACTAGTGGCCAAAGGATACTCTCAGAAAGAAGGCATCGATTATGGTGAGATATTTTCTCCAGTTGTCAGGCACACTTCCATCAGACTATTATTGAGTATTGTAGCAGCTCAGGACTTGGAGCTGGAGCAGATGGATGTGAAGACAGCATTCCTCCATGGTCATTTGGAGGAGAGCATCTACATGGAGCAGCCACCAGGGTTTAGAGAACCAAGATCAGATGGGAAAGTCTGTTTGCTGAAGAAATCTCTGTATGGGCTGAAGCAGTCGCCGAGGCAGTGGTACAAGAGATTTGACACTTATGTTAGGAGCATTGGACTTTCCAGGTGTGAGTATGATTCTTGTGTGTATGTTAAATCTCTGGATGATGGGTCTAGGATGTACTTACTCTTGTATGTAGATGACATGCTGATAGCATGCAAGAGTAAGAAGGCTGTACAGGAACTGAAGATAGCTTTGTCTCGGGAGTTTGAGATGAAGGATCTGGGGCCAGCCAGGAAGATCCTAGGGATGGAAATCATCAGAGATAGATCCAAAGGTGTGCTGCATCTGAGTCAGGGTGGCTACATTAAAAAGATTCTGGAGCGATATGGGATGAAGGATGCCAAACCGACAGCACTACCTTTGGCAGCACATTTTTCCTTATCGAAGACCATGTCACCACAGACTGAGGTGGAGGCTCAGGAGATGGAGAAGGTACCATATGCTTCTGGTGTTGGGAGCCTTATGTATGCCATGGTATGTTGTAGGCCAGACATAGCCCATGCAGTGAGCCAGGTGAGCAGGTTCATGGCGCAGCCTGGTAGGGAGCACTGGCGAGCACTGAAGGGAATCTTCAGGTACTTGGTAGGTACAGTTGGGGTTGATATTTGCTATGGACAGCAAGAAGATACTGAGAGATCCAACTTATCCAAGGAGGCTCGTGGGCAGTTATATGGGTATGTGGATGCAGACTTTGGTGGAGATGTGGACACTAGGAGATCCACAACAGGCTTTTTGTTCAGCCTGTTTGGTGGTCCAGTATCGTGGAGATCATGTCTGCAGCCCATCACAGCCTTATCTACCACGGAGGCAGAATACATAGGTATCACAGAGGCAGCAAAGGAAGCTCTTTGGCTGAAGGGCTTGATGCTGGAGATGGGACTTGATCAGAAGGTTGTCCAGGTGCATAGTGACAGCCAGAGTGCTCTGATGCTTGCGCAGAATGCAGTCTATCATGCCAGGACGAAGCACATTGACCTCAGATACCACAGGATCAGAGAGCTGGTGGAAGATGGTGAGGTGGAGCTGGTGAAGGTATACACCAAAGAAAATCCAGCAGATGCACTGACTAAGGTTCTTCCACGGGACAGTTTTCAAAAGTGTATTTCGTTGTTAAAGCTGATGGACACAGTGGACGTGCTGAGGCCTTGAAAGCACCAAGGTGGAGATTGTTGGGCCTGGTGTGGTGCTATCAAGGCCCAGGTGGGCTAACTTGTATTGGGCTGGGTTTGAGTCCAAGGGTTGAGATTAAATCAAGTCACGGGTGTACACGGCTTGGGGATTAGTTTAATCTCATTGGTTTAGTCCATGGGAGTTTTTTGTTGAGTCTGGGCCTGGCCCACTTCGTGGATGTATTTAAACCCTAGTCTCTAGGGTTTGGATGGAATAGAGAACAGATTCTTTTCTCCAAAAATTCCCTTCTCTCATCATAGGGCGGCAGCCCTTTCTTTCTCCTCCCCATCTTCCTCCTTTTCAAGAAGTAAACCTAACAGGATTAGGAATCCTTAGTTCTAGTTCTTGTTCAACGGGGAATCTCATTGCTATTCATCAAGGTCTAAACCTAACAGGATTAGGAATCCTTAGTTCTAGTTCTTGTTCAACAGGGAATCCCATTGCTATTAATCAAGGTCTAAACCCTAACAATATGTTCATCACCAAATGTGGACACTTTAGTATAGGATCCCATCCCCAATCAAATCGATTAGCTAAGTTATAATACAAGTTGAAGGTCTTCTTCGGTACCTTCAACCAACTCTTGAGGTTTCTATAACTGAAGGACTTATTTGTCCGTGCGTTGAACATATTGGTCATCTTCTTCCATGTTTCTTGCAAGAAAGTACCATTGTGACAGTTAGCTTCATCATTTTCTTGCCTCGTCAAGGCAAGCATCCTATGAAGAGCATCTGTCCAATTAAGTGCTCTTATACAACATGATCCTTCCCTTGCATGTATAGGTTGATTATCTTTCTTGAATTTAGGCATCTTATCTACAGGACCCAAAATGTTGATCAATTGTCAAAATGACAATATTTATTGTAACAATTGGCTGACAAATGAAGTAAAAATAAATAATAACAAAGACATTATAAAACAAGAAAATTATTCCACTAAAATGTGTATATGCCAAGATGTGTACTTGCAATTAAAGTAATCCGATCTCAAATCAACAAAGTCACATAGTTCTAATGCCTAATCTTTAACTCCTTGGTATATTGATGACCTAATACCCACACACATTTAAACTTCTTTCTGTGTTGAAAGAATTATCAAAAGTTATAATGAAGTGAAAAAGTGAAATAAGTCTCTCTTGCTATGTCTTCTATATGAGGTCTCAAGATATATGACAAACTTAGATATAAAATGGTATTCTTAATCTTTTCTTAAAGTCTCGTGAAAAAGTGTAATTAAATTTCAGCATGCAAAAAGTTTCTAGGAGAGCTAGACACCAAATACGATCCTCATCCTTCCTGATCTAAGTAACAATTATCTAAGCTTGCTCAACCAAACAATTAATATGTGTTTTAACTTGCATCCAGTTACTGATAACTTCCCAGGATTACACCCATATTTTGAAAAACAAAAATATACAAAGAGGACCAAGATTCCTGCTGCTGATATCTAATTCGACAACTAAAACCGGACTTTTCAAAGGCTCAAAACATAATCATCATCAAGCCTTGTCATTCGATTAAAAGACTTCATAGAAGAGGGAAGGAAAAAGGTTTGTTTGATGTTAGCAAGAATTATTCAGTGCTTCGCGCCCTAGTCCGATTCTTTTCTTTGCAAACAAAGAAGAAAAAAAGCGAGGAAGAAGGCAAAATCCATTTCTTGAAAAAGATAATAGAAAAACAGAATATAAGCAACGGTCATAGCGATGATGAGTAGAAATTTAATTTTTTTTAAAAAAAAAAAAGCCTGCGACTACAATCGAGAATACTAAAAGGAAGTAAATAAAATAGTAGCACAAACTGTGAGCGATTGGCAGGCAGAGGGCTTACCTTTATCCTGACTCTCTGATGCTTCAACGGCAATGGTAGGTACTCGTTTGTCTCCTCTTCCCTCTTCGATGGCTTTATTCAAAAAATTGTCATGTAGTATTCAAACAGATGAACTATTCGACGCAAGCTCCCTCAAACAAACACAAGGCTGAATTGATAAAGATCTAGAAATTCAAAAGAACATAGCAAAAGGATGAGGGGGAAAAATTGGGTAATGTCAACTCGAAATTATCCCATCCAGAAATTCAAAAGAACGGAGCAAAAGGAGACAAAAGAGGGATTGGGGACAGACACGTACCTACGCCCTTCATGCCTAAGGTGGATCGGAAGCCTACACCGCAATGCCTCTCGGACAACACTGGATAGCCTCTAGAAGTCGAGATCGGGTCACCGCTAAGATCACCGCTCCTCAAACCCTAGCATCGAGGATTAGGTTTCAGGACCAAATCACTCTTTCTTTCCTTCCACCGATGCCCTTGGAATACTGTAAGTGAGAATACAGCTATTCCATGGGGGAGCATGGAATAGCAAAATGAGAATACTGTGGTTTGACGAGAATAAGAATTCCTAGGGGGCCCACATACTTTTTCTTGCTTGTTTGGGAGAATAGCATGGAATAAGTTCCTATTCCAGGTAGGAATAGGGCATCCAAACACTGCCTTAGGGTCTATTTGGATCTTTCGAAAGAGAAGAAATGAAAGAATGGAGGAAAAGAAAGGAAAGGGAAAGGCAGAAGGAAGATTTATTACCTTCTCCTTGTTTGGGAAGGAGGGAAGGAGAAATAAGGGTAATTTAAATTCATCTTATCTAGATAAAAGGAAAGAAAGAAAAGGAGAGTAATATTTGTGAAATAACAAATATACCCTTTACTATAAGAGAACTCCACCTAATTTGTAGAGATAGAATTAAAAAGATACGATAAAAGTTATAAAATATTTTCATCCCCTTTTTACCCCTAATTTAGAGGGTAAAGAATTTTACTCTTTTGAGGGAGAATGGAAGGGAATGAATAACCTCCATTCCCCTCCCCTTCCTCTCCGTATTTTCCCTCCATTCTAAACAATTAATTAATTTTTTTTTCTCCCCCTTCCCCTGAGTTTAGTGAATGCCTTAGTCACTACCTTGTGGATGGAGATCCCAAGAGCATAGTGAGCAATCGTACTAATTTTGGTTCCATCAACGCCTTTCTTGTTGGTAGAGAGCAATGTCTTACTTAGTGGAATGGCTTTGCCATTGAGCTTGACTACCGTCACATTGATGAAGTACTCATAAAACTTGTCTCCTTCAAAAGAGAAATTCATGGGGTTTAATAGTCAGATGGATGCCACATCTTCAACACCTTTGGCAAGAATTTTAAGGAGGAAATGCATAGCACAAACAAAGAGGAAATGAGAAGCAATGGTAACTGAGCTGACTGTGAATTCATTAGTGGAATGTGGTGAGAGGGCCAATGATGGAATTGTCAAGGATCATGCCTAGATAGAATCATTGCACTTAGGTCAAGCATGAGCTTGCAATTTTGCTACAAGAGTAGGGTGATAAGAGGAGATGAAGAATTTGTGGCAATAGACTCATAGGGATTAGCCACTAAGGTTGACCATCAACTTTACCTAGATCGGAAGAGTCCTCTGTTTGAAATAAGTCACATACTAAAGGGTGTGTTGACTCTTCTACCATTGGAATGACAAGGATGTATGGATGGTGTTGGAAAATTATTAAGAAATTATTTACCCAATTATTAATTTTGATGATTAACAAAAGTCATGAGTATATTCATTGTATTTCTGATAAATTTGATAAGTATTTCAGGAATTAAGAACGATTAATTATTCAAAAGGTATATGGAAATCAGTTTGAATTAAATTTTAATAGATTATTAAAAAGTTCAAAAGTTAGAGCCAACACCCAGACCTACTCGAGCCGACTCCAGAGCGTATGGGAATAGTTAAATTTTTGGCATAGTTTGGAGCCGACACCCTAACAGTCGGGAGCTGATTCTAACCTGAGATACAGAGAACTGTTTTCTGCTTTAGAAGCCGGAGCCAACACATGAATTTTTGGAGCCGACTCTAACCTGAGTTACAGAGACTATGTTTTTCGGAGCAATTCTTGGAGCCGACACCTTAGGATCGGGAGCCGACTCCAGACAGCGGTGAGTCAACACTTTGTAAAGTGGGAGCCGACTTAACGTCGAATTATTTTTTTGCTATTTTTAAAAACCCGATTTGGAGCCGACACATGAAAAGTTGGAGCCGACTCTAACCTATCAGAGGACAATTTTCAAAAGTGATAGATTAGCTCCAACGGCTATATTTTCTCACCTACTCTTCAATGGATCTATTTTCTTGCGTGGAGAACTCATTAAGGTACATTTCAATGGCTATTTTCTTACCTAATCTCGGATTGAAAATCTATATAAAGGGGACATCCGATCGTTCAAAAATAAGAAGTGAAAAATGGGAAAAATATCAAGAAAATATCCAGTGAAAAAGAGAGAAAAATTGAAGAGAAATCTCTGAGTCTACGCCTATCATCTGAAGAGAGTTTCTAGAGAAATCCAAAGCCCTCAAAGATCAAAATCGAAGGATTTTCAAAGGAGAAAAGAAGAAGAGCAAAAGCCTATTTCCTCAACATTCTCTTCAACAAATTTCTGTCAAGAATCAGAGCTGAAGCTTGGTTCATCCATTCAAAAGAGAAGAGGAAAAGAAGAAAAGAAGAGAAGCTCACATCCAGATTGCTTCAATCAGGCTTTTCTAATCCTTGCCTATTTACATTATTTATTTGCTCAATTAAGGAGCTTTTGAATTGTAAACTTTAATTTGACTTGTGGTTTACTAATTCAATCAGAGGGATTGAATTAGTTGAGGTAGTTGACCTCGTGGCAAGCTAAGTTTAGCATGGGTTAAGGTTTTGTGCTGGTGAACCTGTGAAAACCGGCTGGGTTCGTTGTGATCCCGTGTAAAACAACAAGTTCAAGTTGTGATCCTGTAAACCAACTCAACTGTAATCAGGGGATTATAGTGTGGACCCAAAAGTTGCTTGGGAGTGGACGTAGGTGTGGTTAACACCGAACCACTATAAATCTTTATGTGTTTGTTGTGCATTTGTCTCTCTCTCTCTCTTTATCATATTGTGCTTAGCTTTTATTAATTCACTTTACTTGGGCACTTTCACATCAAGCAAATTATTTTCAAAGTGTTAAATTTTTTAAAGAACCCAATTCACCCCCCCCCCCTCCCTCTTGGGTTGCCATCTGGGCCAACAGATGACAACCAGGTGGGGCAAGGTCGGAGACTGTAGTTCTCATCCCCACTAAAAAAATAATCTTCAACTCTGCTCCATCACCATAAATAAAGATTTTTTCATCTTCATCCCCATCCAATAGGAAAAAATAAATCTCTATCCCCACTCCTTCCATACCACAACCCATCTGACCTCTCTCCTAATAACATATATATTTTTTAGTAAAAGTTATAACAATAATTTTATAGATATACAAATATATGTAGTTACTATATGGGGCCAACGAAGCAAGGATAGGTGGGCCAAGGTGTGGCAAGGATATACTTATCCCTATCCTCATCTTGGGGAAAAAATAATCTCTATCTCCATCTTCACCTTCGCACAAGATAGAGAATTTCTGCCTCGATCAAGGTTTGGTGGGGTAGAGTGGATCCTTACATTATGAATTGAAATAGCCATCCCTATAAGGGCATTGTGCTTTTGTGCTAAGATGAAAGAGAAGAAGAGAAGCAAGGATGGTAAGAAAGGGCATGGGCAAACTTGGCCAGGGAAGTGGAGTTGAGAGAGAGAGAGACTAGAATTGGTGAAGAGATAAGGAATGGTCATCTCATCTATATAGATGCTACATATGCTTTGATCTCTTAAATTAATGAATATTTTAGTTTTGAAGGAAGCTATATTAGATGTCCTTTGACCAAGACCTCGACATGTTGCCTTTTAATAGGGTTTAGATGTAATGTGCAACAGAATGCAAGATATTTCTTTGTACAAGCAATCTTTCAATAGTCTATTTTAAAATCTGGATGGACTGATATGAGAAGATATTCATTTAATGGATGTACAATAAACCCAATCTATTCCATTTCAAAAGATTTCAATCCTTTTATAGGTGTGTTTGGATGTCCTGGTTGGAATAGGGCCTTATTCCATGCTATTCCCCAAACAGGCAAAAAAAAGGTGATGGGCCCCCTAAGAATTGGTATTCTAGTCAAACATCCTTATTCTAGAATACATATTCCATGCTCTCCCATGGAATAGCCCTATTCTCACTTACCGTATTCCAAGGGCAGTGGCTGAAAAATAATTTAACTATTTCCCTCTCTATCGAAAAAATTCATAATATTTATGTTCACCCAATTGATGATTTTGATGATTAACAAAACTATTTGAGTATAACTTTTGAAGGCTCTGATGATTTTGATTTAGTGTTTCAGATTATAAGACTATTGAATGATCAAAATCAGGAGTTACATAGTGTTCTGGATCGAATCTAATGTCTAGGTAAGAATTGCAGACATTAGAGTCGACTCCGAGAATCACAGAGCCGACTCCGGAACTGGCACGGATGTTAGAGTCGACTCCGAGACTGTTAGAGTCGACTCTTACAGAAGAAGCAGAAAGTCAATTTTTCTGGCCCCGACCTAGAGTCGACTCCGGGTAAGTTAGAGTTGACTCCGGAAAAGTTTCTTGTCGACCCCAGAAAAGCCAGAGACGACTCCAGAAATATCATTTTGAAATGCCTCGAGCTAGAGCCGACTCCAGAAAAGTTAGAGTCGACTCCAACCCACCTGGAACGAAAAATCAAGTTGCCAGATCAGCTCTAACGGTAATATTTCTATTTTACCTTATTTCTAACGGATATATTTTGATACAAGGTACACTCCAACGGATAGTTTTCTTCCAAAAATGGTGTGAAAGAAATCTATAAAAAGGGAAGACTATTGTTCAAAAAAAAAAGAACGAAAAATAGAAGGAAAAAGAGAGAAAATCTGAGATAGACAAATCCCATTTCAAAAATCCGAGAGCTTGAATCTTAAGAGAAAAACCTTCTAGCTCAAATCCACTCCACTCCAAAAAGCTCAAGAGGAATCCAAAGCGTTCAAATCAAAGTCTTGGTGGATTTCCCAACTTGGAGAAAGGAGATTCGTTTCTTGCTTTTCAACTCTTCTCAACTGCTTCAACTGTGAAGAATCGAGCTGAGGCTTGATTCAATCCAGCAAGGAGAAGAAGAAAAGAAGAAAAGAAGAAAAGCTCAAAAGCCAACCAATCTACAAATCAGGCTTTTCTAAACCTTGTTATTCTTAATTTGTATATTTGCTCATTGAGGAGCTTTGTATTTAAAAACAATATTATTTTGTTTGTGCCTAGTTCAATCTGGGGGATTGAACTAGTGGAGGTAGTTTTACCTCGGTTCAAGCTTGGTTAAGCTTGTGTTAGGGTTTTGTGCTGGTAAGCCCGTGTAAAACCGGCTGGGTTCGTTGTGATCCCGGAAAAACAACAAGTTTGAGTTGTGAGCTTGTAAAACAACTCGGCTGTAATCTAGGGAGATTATAGTGTGGACCCAAGTGAATCTTGGGAGTGGACGTAGGTGTTGGTTACACCGAACCACTATAAAATCTTGTGTTTGCCGTGCTCATTGTCTCTACTCTCTCTCTATTTCTTTGTGCATTGCTTATAGTTAATTCTCACTTGCACATTTTAATGTTTAAAACATTTCAAAAAGTCTTAAATTTTTAAGAACCCAATTCCCCCCCCCCTCTTGGGTTGCCATCTGGGCCAACAATTGGTATCAGAGCAAGTGCTCATTTAGAATTTGATCTCACGATCAAGGGCTAAAGATCCTTATGGCAACACAAAGTGGTTCATGTTTTGCTGAAGGTCATTCTACGAATAGACCTCCTTTATTTAATGGAACCAACTATTCATATTGGAAAGCTAGAATGAGATATTCATTCAAGCTTCTGACTATGAATTGTGGGGAGTAATAATAATGGACCTAGTACACCCACACACTTATTGATGGCACTATTGTTCCTAAGCCCGAAAGGGATTGGAATGATAATGATAGGAGAATGGCACAATTAATGCTAAAGCCATTAAATTTTATATTGTTCCTTAGATGCTAATGAATTCAACCGAATCTCAACATGTAATTCCGCAAAAGAAATTTGGGATAGGTTGGAAATAACCATGAAGGAACAACCAAGTAAAAGAATCAAAGATAAATATTTTGGTTCATAAATATGAATTATTTAGCATGGAACAAATGAAACCATCACATGCATGTTCACTAGATTCACTGATATTGTGAATGGTTTGAAAAGTCTTGGAAAATATACTAACTCTGAGCTTGTTCGCAAAATTCTTAGGTCACTTCCAAGATCATGGGAAGCCAAATGACAGCCATACAAGAAGCCAAAGACCTGAACACTACCTTGGAAGAGCTTCTTGGATCTCTATGACCCATGAGCTTCAATGAAACAACATGTCAATGAGGATGAGTCAAGAAAGAAGAAGACCATTGCCCTCAAGCTGCAAAAGTTGAAGATAGCAGCAGCGATGATGAAGAGGATGATGATGATGAGACAGCTCTCTTGCAAGAAATTCAAGAATTTATGAAAGAAGAGGCCCTTCCACAAGAAGAATTTGGATCAAAGATGGAAGGAGAGAAAAGGATAAGAAAAAGGAAAGGACAAGGACAAAGAGAAAGAGCCCTTAGTATGTTATGAATGTAAAAACCAGGGCATTTTAGATATGACTGTCCTTTATTAAGAAGGCCTACAAGAAAAAGAAAAAGGCCTACATGGCAACTTGGACAGTGAAGAGTCTTCTTCCGAAGAAGAAGAACAAAAAGAAGTTGCAAATGTTTGCTTCATGGCGGACGACAACGAAGAGGTAAGTACCGAAACCCCGATGATGAATTTACTTTTGATGAAATGTTTGAAGCTTTAATGAATTGATGATTGATTTCAAGCTTTGAAAAAGAAACACAAATCTTTGAAAACTGAAAACTTAAATTTAATTAAAGAAAAATGAAGTTAAATCTTGTAGTTAAAGATTTAAAAGAAAAAGGAAAACTTTTTAATGAAAAGAATGATTTTGCTCATAAGATTGATTTTAAATCTGAAAATGAAAATCTAATTAAAGAAAAGAATCAATCTCTAATGAAAATGATTTCTAAAGAAAGATGTTAAAAAGTATAAAGACATTGTTGAGAAATTTACTCTAAGCTCAACTAAACTAAACATGATTTTAGATAGTCAAAAAGCAGTTTTTGACAAAGCAGGTTTAGGGTATACATTTAGAAAACAAAAATCATTGAAAAATATTTTTGTAAAAGCTAACCAAAGTATTACTTGTTTTAAATGTAATCAAAAAGGACATAAATCTTTTGAATGCAAAACTAAAATAATAAAAATTAAATTAAAGGAAAGAAAATATGGGTTCCGAAAGGAACAATTTTGTTGCTACTAACCATGAAGGACCCAAGAAAGCTTGGGTACCTAAACATAAAGTTTAAATTATGTTGCAGGAATGTCTTGTAGCCAAAAGATCAAAAGAAAGTGGTATCTTGATAGTGGCTGCTCAAGACATATGACGGGTGACAAAGAGAATTCATCACCCTGAAGAAAAGAAAGGTGGAGTTGTTACGTTTGGCGATAATGGTAAAGGTCAAATTATGGGCCTTGGTAAAGTTCGTATAACTCCATCTACATTTATTGATAATGTACTTTATGTTGATGGTTTGAAGCATAATTAATTAGTATAAGCCAATTATGTGATAAAAACTTTAATGTTTCATTTAAATCTTCTTATGCACTGTAACTAATTCCATTGATAATAGCATTGTATTTACTGGTTATAGACATGGCAATGTTTACTTGGTTGATCTAGACAAATTATCTTGAGTGATCATTGCTTAATTGCTGATAATGCTAATATAAATGAAATTGGTTGGTTGTGGCATCGTAGATTAGGTCATGCAAGCACACACCTTATTTCAAAACTAATTAAAATGGATTTAGTTAAAGGCTACCTAAATAGATTTTGAAAACAACAAAATATGTGATGCATGTCAATTTGGAAAACAAACAAGAAGTTCTTTCAAATCTAAAAATGTTGTTTCAACTTCTAGGCCATTAGAGCTACTTCACATGGACCTTTTTGGACCAACTAGAACCACAAGTCTAGGAGGAAAGAAATATGGTCTAGTGATTGTAGATGATTACTCTAGATATACTTGGGTAATGTTTTTAGCTCACAAAGATGAGACTTTCTCGATATTCCTGAAATTCTTCAAGAAAGTCACAAATGAGAAAAACACTACCATAGTGTCTCTAAGAAGTGATCATGGAACTGAATTTGAAAATCACTTATTTGAAAGTTTTTGCACTGAAAATGGTATTAATCATAATTTTTCTGCACCTAGGACCCCACAACAAAATGGTGTAGTTGAAAGGAAAAATAGGACTCTAGAAGACATGGCCCGTACCATGCTATGTGAAAGTAACCTACCAAAGTACTTTTGGGCGGAAGCTATTAACACAGCATGTTACATCTTAAATAGAGCCCTAATAAGACCAATCTTAAAGAAAACACCTTATGAATTATGGAATGAAAGAAAACCCAATATAAATACTTTCATGCATTTGGTTGTAAATGTTTTATTCATAATAATGGTAAAAATAATTTAGGCAAATTTGATGCTAAATCTGATGAAGGAATATTCTTAGGATATTCAACAACTAGTAAAGCATATAGAGTATTTAACAAGAAAACTAGTTGTTGAAGAATCCATTCATGTAGTTTTTGATGAATCTTTAGCAATCGTTCCGAAAAGTTTGATGATGAGGAAGATACAAACATAATTGAAAAAGATCTTGAAAAACTTAATATTGATGTATCTTCAGATCATGAGCAAGAAGCTAAAGATAATGATTCACCTAAGGATGATGATACTAATACTAATCATAATGATATAGATCTTCCAAGAGATTGGAGATATGCTTATAGTCATCCCAAGGAATTGATTATAGGTGATCCATCTCAAGGAATAAGAACTAGATCATCTATGAGAAATATTAGTAATCATCTTGCATTTGTATCACAAATTGAACCTAAAACTATTGAAGAAGCTGAAAAAGATAATAATTGGATGTTAGCAATGCAAGAAGAATTAAATCAATTTACTAGAAATAATGTATGGACATTAGTGAAAGACCTAAAAATCATTCTGTTATAGGATCAAAATGGGTATTTAGAAATAAACTAGATGAAAATGGCATAGTAATTAGAAACAAAGCTAGATTAGTTGCAAAAGGATATAATCAAGAAGAAGGTATTGATTTTGATGAAACCTTTGCACCAGTAGCTAGATTAGAAGCCATTAGACTATTACTTGCATTTGCATGTCACATGAATTTTAACTTATTTCAAATGGATGTTAAAAGCATTTTTAAATGGATTTATAAATGAAGAAGTTTATGTAGAACAACCACCAGGTTTTGAAGATCATGAATTTTCAAATCACGTTTTTAAATTGCACAAAGCATTATATGGTTTGAAACAAGCACCTAGAGCTTGGTATGATAGATTAAGTAAATTCTTAATTGAAAATGATTTTACAAGAGGAAATGTTGATAAAACATTATTTTTGAAAAGAAAAGTAAAGATTTACTTGTAGTTCAAATATATGTTGATGACATTATTTTTGGTGCTACTAACAATCTTCTATGTCAAGAATTTGCTAAGTTAATGCAGGGAGAATTTGAAATGAGCATGATGGGAGAACTCAACTTCTTCCTTGGACTCCAAATCAAACAAAGCAAAGAGGGATCTTTATCAACCAAACAAAGTACACAAGAGAATTCTAAAGAAGTTTGGTATGGAATCAATTAAACCCCTCGGAACACCAATGAGTCCTTCATGCAAGCTGGACAAAGATGAAGAAGGTAAGAAGGTTGATCAAAATATTATCGAGGTATAATCGGATCCCTACTTTAACTGCAAGTAGACCAGATATTATGTTTTGTTTGCTTATGTGCTAGATTTCAATCAGAACCTAAAGAATCACACTTAATTGCTGTTAAAAGAATACTAAGATACTTAAGTGGAACAAAAAATGTAGGTTTATGGTATTCTAGAGACTCCACATTAAATCTAATTGCATACTCTGATTCTGATTATGCTGGATGTAAGTTAGATAGAAAAAGCACAAGTGGTGCATGCCAATTCTTAGGAAGTAACTTAATCTCATGGTTTAGCAAAAAGCAAAATTCAGTTGCATTATCAACTACTGAAGCTGAATATGTTGCAGCTGGAAGTTGCTGTGCTCAAATCCTATGGATTAAGCGACAACTTGAAGACTATGGTATCACACTTGATAAGACACCTATAAGATGTGATAATACAAGTGCAATAATCTAACTAAAAATCCAATTCAACATTCAAGAACAAACACATTGAAATTAGATATCACTTTATAAGAGAACATGTAGCCAATAATGAAATTTGTCTTGATTATGTTAATACTGAAGAACAATTAGCAGATATATTAACAAAACCCTTAAGTGAAGAAGATTTTGTTATCTTAGAGGAGAATTAGGAGTTTGTGATCCTTTGGAATAGTTTTCTGAAACTCTTAAGGACATCTATCTAGATTTCATCATTTTCTTGAAAAATCTTGATATTTCAATAAGGAAATCTATCTAGATCTTGATTCATTGTTTCCCCAATTGCTAAAGAACATTAATCTATAATTTGATGATTAATTTGAATAGTTTCAAATCCTTGAAACTTAATTTTTTATCTCTGAAACTGTTAGAGTCGACTCTGACAGTTTGTGGAGTCGACACCTGAGTTTTTGATGTTCTGTCTAAGTGATTAGAGCCGACTCTGGCTTTTGTGGAGCCGACTCTAATACGAGCGCTGACAGATTTTCTGGTTCGGAGCCGACACCCAGTTTTCGGGAGTCGACTCTAAGTCGAGCTAGGTCAAAAATAAAAAGGCGGAGTCGACCCCCAATCATTCCAATCGTCTCCAAAACCTCCAAAAACTCCAAACCTTTCCAACTTCCCCAAATCTACTCAAAACCCTTGATTAATCTTCCAATCTTCTCAATGGCACCTAAGAGGCGCGGATTCGTCGGTGGAGCATCCGTTCCAACGAAGAGACGCACTGTTCGGAGGCAACCCTCGCCTTCTTCCTCTTCGGCCACTCAAGAGGATTCCCCTCCTTCACCATCTTCACCCAAGGTTGATCATTTAGCCGGTAAGACCATTACCACTGGGAGAAAGTAATTTTGATTTATTTGAATCGGAAGGTTTTCTATTGGAAGAAATTTGAAGGAAATGGGATGGGAAAAAATTGCTCACTTGATTACCCACATATCCAGCCTTAGTAAGAGAGTTTTACAACGGATTAAGCAGAGGAGAAGGTGGATTAATAAGAGTAAGAGGAACAAGAGTGACAATAACCTCTGAGATTCTTGGAAACTATTAGAAATGCCCACAATCGGTTTAATGGAATATCAACATGAGGATAGAAGTGGAGCATTGACAAGAATGCTAGGGAGAGATGTGACTGAGTTTGAAGAAATCTTTGCAAATCAGTTGAACCTAGAACTCAGATTATTGCATAATATCTGTGGAAGAATCTTATTTCCAAAAATTGGAGATTCGAGTATGTCTCGGAGCGAGACGTTCTGTTGATGGACTGCATAATAACTGGAAGGCCAGTCAATTTAGCTGGCATGATGATTGGATACATGGCAGAGGCAGCTACAAAGAAGAGATCAACACTGCCATACGGTATGATTCTGACACTAATCTTTAGAAGCCAAGGTGTGCTCATTATGGAAATGAACCTTTAAGAAAACTGAGACACACTGATTATTATAGCATTCTACTATTCATCGGATGGGCTTCAAGAAATTGAATGGTGTTTGGATGAAAGGAGGAAGAGAGGAAAGAGCAGAAAGAGAAGAGCAGAGGAAACCAGAGTAGAAGACATCCCGGGACCATCCACTGAGGGACCATCTGTCCCTGATCCATCTATTGCGGGACCTTCTTCAGCTGGACCTTCAGAGGCCGGACCTAGTTCTATTCCCTCACCTCCACATCAGCCTATAACAAATTCTGGGAGATTCTCTGATGAACAACTTGATCAGTTAAGAGGTTTGCTTGCTGAGTATGATAGCCAGAGATCTCAAGAAATTTCTAAATTAAAAGAAGACTTTAATCAGTTGAAGAAGAACTTAATTCGAGACTGGACATGCTATCCTTTACCTTAGGCAATTCTGTTGAATCCTTTGGAGCTGAGCTTCACAAAATCTTCGAAAGGATGGAAGGCATTGCCTGATGGATCAGGATCTTATGTTCATGCAACGGGTCAATTGAAGAAGGACATTGACCTTGCAGTCTCTCAAATCGAAGCTTGCCTTGAAAACTTTAAGAAATCACAAAAGGATGATGTAATGGAAATCATAGGTCATCTGAAGAAAATTGTATTCAAACACATCTGACCTTGATTTTGATTTTGATAGTTTGTACTTAGGAAGTTTTTGAATATCTAATGTATTTCATTTTGAAATGTAATGAATCAACTAATGTAATGGTTCTTGCTTATGAAATGCAATTTCACATTTTCAAATATTGATTGCTTGGATCCCTATGCTTTATTGAGTCTACAATTTTTTTAACTTTCTTTATCTAATACTCTCCTTATTGCTGATAACAAAAAAGGGGGAGAGATGGTTGAGAATGCAAAGAAAGATTGAATATGAATATTGAATATGAATAAAAGACTTGAAAATTTTAATATATATGCATAAAGAAAGAAAGGGGGAGAAATAATTGTTTATGCAAAATGACTTGAAATGTTAATCAGTTAAAATTTGATGCTTATATATAGGGGGAGCTACTCAATGCAGGGGGAGCTTAACAAAAAGCTCATTTGCAATTTTATGCACATTAAGATTAAATATTCATAATTGATGGATTATATTGAACTCATGCACAATTTTAAAGTTTACGTTGAACATTGGCATCAAAACCTTAATTTAAAATGTTTAAGTTCAAAATGACTATAATCCTTAGTTTGATTGAATTTTTGAATGCATATACTCAAAGTTTTTGTTATCATCAAAAAGGGGGAGATTGTTGACCCAATTGATGATTTTGATGATTAACAAAACTATTTGAGTATAACTTTTGAAGGCTCTGATGATTTTGATTTAGTGTTTCAGATTATAAGACTATTGAATGATCAAAATCAGGAGTTACATAGTGTTCTGGATCGAATCTAATGTCTAGGTAAGAATTGCAGACATTAGAGTCGACTCCGAGAATCACAGAGCCGACTCCGGAACTGGCACGGACGTTAGAGTCGACTCCGAGACTGTTAGAGTCGACTCTCACAGAAGAAGCAGAAAGTCGATTTTTCTGGCCCCGACCTAGAGTCGACTCCGGGTAAGTTAGAGTCGACTCCGGAAAAGTTTCTTGTCGACCCCAGAAAAGCCAGAGACGACTCCAGAAATATCGTTTTGAAATGCCTCGAGCTAGAGCCGACTCCAGAAAAGTTAGAGTCGACTCCAACCCACCTGGAACGAAAAATCAAGTTGCCAGATCAGCTCTAACGGTAATATTTCTATTTTACCTTATTTCTAACGGATATATTTTGATACAAGGTACACTCCAACGGATAGTTTTCTTCCAAAAATGGTGTGAAAGAAATCTATAAAAAGGGAAGTCTATTGTTCAAAAAAAAAGAACGAAAAATAGAAAAAAGAGAGAAAATCTGAGATAGACAAATCCCATTTCAAAAATCCGAGAGCTTGAATCTTAAGAGGAAAACCTTCTAGCTCAAATCCACTCCACTCCAAAAAGCTCAAGAGGAATCCAAAGCGTTCAAATCAAAGTCTTGGTGGATTTCCCAACTTGGAGAAAGGAGATTCATTTCTTGCTTTTCAACTCTTCTCAACTGCTTCAACTGTGAAGAATCGGAGCTGAGGCTTGATTCAATCCAGCAAGGAGAAGAAGAAAAGAAGAAAAAAGAAAAGCTCAAAAGCCAACCAATCTACAAATCAGGCTTTTCTAAACCTTGTTATTCTTAATTTGTATATTTGCTCATTGAGGAGCTTTGTATTTCAAAAACAATACTTATTTTGTTTGTGCCTAGTTCAATCTGGGGGATTGAACTAGAGGAGGTAGTTTTACCTCGGTTCAAGCTTGGTTAAGCTTGGGTTAGGGTTTTTGTGCTGGTAAGCCCGTGTAAAACCAGCTGGGTTCGTTGTGATCCCGGAAAACAACAAGTTTGAGTTGTGAGCTTGTAAAACAACTCGGCTGTAATCTAGGGAGATTATAGTGTGGACCCAAGTGAATCTTGGGAGTGGACGTAGGTGTTGGATACACCGAACCACTATAAAATCTTTTGTGTTTGCCGTGCTCATTGTCTCTTCTCTATCTCTCTTATTTCTGCACTTTATAGTTAATTTCTTCACTTGCACAATTAAGCAAACTATTTAAAAAGCTAAATTTTAAGAACCCAATTCACCCCCCCCCCTCTTGGGTTGCCATCTGGGCCAATAATTTAATATAAAGAACGAAAAGATGTAGTCTTGGCTAACCGTTACTAATATATGTACATAACAATGTCCATCACAACATGGTAATTATATAATCTACTTTTCTCTTGCTAACCATTACTAATATATGTACATAATATGCAAACTTTTAATAGATCATAATAATAAATTAAATAATAAAAATAAATTTATTTAAATAATTACATTAATAAATAAATTGATTATCCATTTTTTCTTATGATTTGGTCAGGGGTATTTTTGAAATTTTTAAAAAAATCTTCATATATTTATAATGGAATACAGGCTTATTCACATGTCATCAAAACATCATTTGGAATAACACTGCATTAATTGCATTAGAATAAGGTGGAATACCATATTTCAAACCAAACAGAAATTTAGAATAACAAGAGAAATAAGATATTTCTGGGGACTTCGTATTCCTATTCCTGTAATAACCTTTTTGACATCCAAACACTACCGTAAGATGGAGAGAAAGATGTGGAGGAGGGTATGCTTTGGCTAAGCCTCCTTTCTTCTCAATCTGTTCTTCCTCCTTCCCATCCAAGTGAATGTAGCACCTTCCTCCAACCATCATCCCATGAATTTGAATATGTGAAGATAAAGAGAGGGACAAAGAGAGAAGAGGGTTACCATTCATTATCCTTTCTCCAAGTTTATAATATGTTGTCCTTATTCTTTTTCTTTTCTTCTTTACTAGAGAATAGATATATCTATAAGTAACCTGAGTAACCATATATTCATATAAATATAATAGGATATGAACCATTATCCTTGTTCTTTTACTTAGAATATTTATAAATATCCTGATGCTCCAATAAAAATGTAAAAAAGTAAAAGAAAATTAATAATGACCCACATCCCATTATCTTTATATGGACATATGGTTACTTATAAATATTTCTATTTTTTAGTAAACAAGTAAAAGAGAAAGAAGAATGACAAGGGCTTGTATCCCTAAAGAAGGGATGAATGGGGGGATAACCTTCTTCTTTCTACATCTCTCGCTTTATCTCTACAAATTCAAGTTCTTGGAATGATAGTTGGAGGAGGGAGCCACGTTTGCTTGAAAGGGGAGAAGGAATTGATCAAGAAAAAGAGAGGCTTGGCAGAGGATGCCTCCTGCCCCCTCTCTTTATGTCTCTCTCTTCAACTCTCTTAAACAAATGCAAAATATTGGAATCCTTTGGAATAGATTGGGTCTATCAAATGAATGTCTTCTTGTATCAGTTCATCCAAATGTTAAAGGATAAGATAGGTAGTCAAAAGTTTGCCCATGCTAAAGGACATGAGATATTCTTTCGTGCGAAAGACCAATCTAATAACACTATCAATGTTACCAAGTGATGTTATCATGTTAATGTTGGTTAGATAATGAAGGAGAGGACCTAACCTATCAATGTTACCAATTAACATATAATTGGGCCAAAACTACATGGCCTTAAAAACTCGAATACAAGTTAATTAATGGTACATAAACTTAAGTTATAAGCTCTTCAAATTTTTCCTTTTTATTCGATGCAGGACTATTTTTTAGGTATTATAATCTCTCCCTTTATTAAGTAATGTTCTTATCATATGCCAAAAGCTAACCAGAATTTACCCCAATCTGGGTCATTGGTGCCACAAAGGTGGCTCCATGTTACGTTGAAACTCTATAATCGTCTGATGATAACCCTTTACTCCTGCCCATCGACTTTTATACACTTAGATTGGCTTTGATATCATTTGTAACACCCTAAGCCTACATGTTAACTTAATCAATCCGTTAGCGGATCGAAACCACATGGCTCTAAAGACTTAATTAAAGTTAGTGGGCTGCTCATAGGATGATGGTAGAGTCTTATCATAGCGTAAAGCCATCTTTATAGCACCAACAATCCAACTCAAAATAAATTCTAGATAGCTTGTGGCATTAGACGAAAACGTTACTTGATAATAAAGAAAATTGTAATACCTTAAAACTAGTCCCACATTAGACATGTAAGAGAAGTTTGAAGAGCTTAACTCATTAGATGTGAAATAAAAGTTTGAAGAACTTAACTCAAGTTCATATACTCTCAATTAACTTGACTCAAGTTTTTAAGGCCACTTGATTTCAGCCCGATGGTATATTAATTGAACCAGCAAATAGTTTGGGACGTTAGTGTTAATGTGTGCCCTAGATTCAATCGGATTAGATGCTAGTTTGTACATATTTCTTTATGAATGCAAATCAAATTTATTGGTTTCTTTATCTATCCAGGTGTAATTCTTATATTTGGATATATTTTACCTATGAGATAAAGTCCAAAAGAATGTGAATTGTGCATATAAAATTTGTAATAGAAATTACAAATTATGAGATCCAAAATTGTACATTATGGTTCGAATCTTTAAATTTTTCTAGTCAATGAGTAGACAGGACTGGGTACTATCGAATGTCACTGAGACTAGCATACATTGCATATCTTCACCTTTGTAGTGAGCAGTTGATCTCGTAAGGTAAAGTATGGAGATACTTGGATAGATGTGTGGATGCTCATTTTTGTAATGATGCATTGAATGACCTACACAGAGATCCCATATGGATATTCTATATAGTGTCAATGGTTGATCTCTGATGACAGTGGTGCGAGTGATCCTTTGACTTGAGATCTTTGTGATGAAGGGATTGAATCGTACGTTAACTGTTCATGGACAGGTGTTGATGACCATGTCAACAAAATCCTTAATACATGGGTGGTCATGATGCTTTGGTAGAGGCCGCTCATGATCTATAATCATGAATTCTTTGATTTGATCAAGGGGTTGATTTGATCAAAGAATTGACTTGGTCAAAGTGTTGACCATGTATCTTTAGGGTCAATATTAGGGACATGATTATTATCAATGTAAGGGACCTAATGGGTCACACACATTAAGGAGATTTTGGATGAAGTTAAAATAAGAATTAAGTTGGACTTAATTTAAATTAGATGACTAATTAATTAGGATTGGGTTTGACTCAATCTTAATGAGAGAACATAAAATTGATGAATAGGATTCATCATAGAGGAAAGAATTTTATATTCAAGGAAGATACCTTTTGTATATGTGATGTATATATAAAATTCATTAATTAGATACTCAATTAGGCTTGATCTATTGATGGATGGCTTAGATTAATTAAGATTAATAATATGGTATTTAATTGGATCCATATGATGGCATGATTTGATTCGTGAAAATCCAATTGAGCCGAGGGCTAAGATTGTGCCACATGGAGGATGGATCCATACCCATGTGATGGACATAACCCATCTCCACGTCATAAAGGAGGGAATGCCCATGATTTGGGGTGTTATCATGGAGCCAAATCCAAGGTTGTGACATTGGTTTCATGGGATAACCAATTTTTTATTTTTTAGGGATGTGGTTTGGTGGTTGTAATCCTAACATTATCATGATAATAAGTATCCTAAATTTGTTAGGATAATTTGTTATAATAAATATTGTTAGGATAATATATTATCAACTTGATATGATTGAATGGTTAGATGGTTGAAATAAAATCTTTCTTTTTATGGAACCACACAACCTCCTTTTTTATGTATAAAAAGGAGAGAGACGGTCCTTTGAATACGATACGCATAACTCCTTTTTCTCTCTCTTGGATGCATAACACCTACTTTCTCTCTCTAAAATATCCTTTCTCTCTCTAGGATATCCCTCTCTCTCTTGATTGATCAAGATTTGATCTTGATCAAGAAATTTTTTTTGATTTGAGAAATCAATTTAAAAAAAGGTGCTAGCATCCCTTACAAGAAGGTTATCATCCAATCCTAGGAGGACATCATCCGTATGGATCACCATTAGAGGTCGAACGCGTGGACGGCTAGTGGTAAATCATTTACTGGCTTCATCAGGCATCATCCCCAATAAAGAATATGGGTATGATCTATTATTTAATCATATATTATTTTTTATTAACTGAATCTGTTCCTTAAGGATCTTGGGCTTTGAAAATTAAATTCATATTTATTTTTACCTTTTACTACATGATATATGAATTTTATTCATATAAAATATATATAATTTTCATCAGTGGTATAGAGCCACCTTAGGCTTCAAATTCAGTTAATTTGATAGATTACCTGAGTTCTAGTTTATATATATATAGATCTAAATTTTACATGCGATGTAAAATATAAATCTTACCATATGATGAAGATTAAATATTTAATAAGTTTATTATATGATAATAAACATAAATTATTTATATTTGATCATATTAAAATTTAAAAATTATGATTTATGTGTGACATAATCATAAAGGCTAAAATTTAACATATCACGTTTAGAATTTAATTTGACATGATAAATAATATGATTAAAATCTAAAATAATTATATAGATGAAGATTAAATATTTAATAAGTTTATTATATGATAATAAACATTAATTATTTAGATTTTATCATGTTAAAAATTAAAAATTATGATTTATGCGTGACATAATCATAAAAGCTAAAATTTAACATATCATATTTAGAATTTAATTTTGACATGATAAATAGCATGATTAAAATCTAAAATAATTATATCAATGAAGATTAAAAATTTAATAAGTTTATTATATGATAATAAACATGAATTATTTAGATTTGATCATGTTAAAAATTAAAAATTATGATTTATGTGTGACATAATCATAAAGGCTGAAATTTAACATATCGTGTTTAGAATTTAATTTTAACATGATAAATAACGTGATTAAAATCTAAAATAATTATATCATGATAACATGATAATCAAGATTAAAATTAAAATTTTAAATTTTGACATGTTATCATGATCATAGTTGTTAGGGATGTTATGATAGAGACCAATTAGGATTTTCATGTGATGAAAATAAATTTATTATAACAGATAATGATAAGACAAATATTTAAAATAAATTATTATAAAATATTTGATATTTATCATAAATTCCTAATGATCACTATCTCATCTTACCATAATGTGTAATAGATGATAAGGTTTAGAAAAAATTAGACTTAATCATATCATTGTTTGATCCTATGATCCCATAATTGGTCTAATCAATTGGGCTTAACTACATTAGTGTCTAGAAAAGTACGATCATAGTTTTTAATTGCTTTGTTCGCTGTCGAGGAAAACCCATTCAATAGAATCGAAGGGTATGCTAAATAGGATCCCATTGATCAGCTGATCTGGCCATTGTTAAGGATCTTAATTGATTAGATCAATAGGGTTAATCAGGATGGTAGCAATTGATTTGGTCACATGATTAGGGTTCCTAAATTAGATAGTGATCAGGATTCTAATTTGATTAGGAATCCCAATTATAAGATTGGATCTTATGAAATTTAGGTTAATTAAAATTAATCTAAATTTCAAATATAAGATATGTAACCTAGCATGATATAAATGTTGTACAAGCATGATGGGACCTAGATGCACTAAATTCCTCCATGAATATTAAGTCATTAGCCTTTCATTATTCACATGATACAAAATCATTAGGGCATGAGATTTGTTATGCCATAGCCAAGATTGAGTGAACCTATGAGGAGTTGATTGGAAAATAATGGGTTGACTTAAGTAGGTTAGCTGACATAATTGGCCATAGTCAGGCTCAGTCTAATCTAGAGGCAAAGTTTAGGATGATCACATCAGATGTAATTGATAAGGCAATGTCCCCTAAATGATCTAGGAGTCACATTTGATGTGATTGATATAAATCTACCTAATTTGGCTTACTAAGATTTGTTGTGCCATAGCCAAGGTCAAGGTAAGTCAATTTGAGGGTCCTAGCCCACTAGAAAATTATTTGATAATTTTCTGAGATTAATAGAGAGGGCTATTGAGCTTGATAAAATAGTGAAAGTAATCGATTTAATTAAAAATTTTAAATTACCATATTAAATCGATGATTTGCATTCATAATAATTGACTCATTCTATTTTCTACATAGTTGTAAAAGACACCATGAGTGTGAACATTAAACTTAGAGGTATCCTAGAGTACAATAACTGACTGGACCAATTGGCTAAGGAATATAGCCAAGAAAAAATGTCATTTCTATGGCAATGATGGCACTGAAAGTGTGGGCTTATCGGGCCAGCCTAAAAGATAAGAAGCATACAGATGCTTCTACATCAGGTGCGTACATAATTGAGATGTTTTCTTCTATTACTTCTTATTTCACTTGGGTATTGGATACCAGTTGTGGGTCTCATATTTGTATTAATATGAAGACAATAAGAAATAGGAGAAGATTACGGAAAGATGAAGTGATTCTACGCATGGAAATTGAAGCAAAGGTTGTTGTATTAGCCGTAGGAATTTGTTCTTTATCTTTGCCTACAAGGCTTGTAATTGAACTTAGTAATTGTTACTATGTTTCGAACATAATAAAGAACATTATATCCATTTCATGTTTAGTAATGGATGGGTATTCATTTGAAATTGGAAATAAAGGTAGTTCTATTTTTTGAAATGAAATGTTCTTTGGTTCTGCTGAATTATTCAATGGAATTTATGTTCTTAATCTTCAAGGCTCTATTCTTAATATTGAATCAAAAAGATTAAAATCAAATAATACTAGAAACTCATACCTATGGCATTGTCGTTTAGGCCATGTAAATGAAAATCGTTTAACCAAGTTAGATAAAGATGGATACTTGGGCTCATTCGATTGGGAATCATTTGAGGAATGTGAGTCATGTTTACTTGGCAAGATAACCAAGTCTCCTTTTATTGAAAAGGGCGAGTGAACAACTGAATGTTTGGGTTTTGTACATTCGGATGTATGTGGATCCATCAACATTCAAACCATAGAAGGTTTTTTTTATTTCATCACATTCATAGATGACCATAATAGATATGGTTATATGTATCTAATGAAGGACAAATCTGAAGCCTTTGAAAAGTTCAAAGAATTTAGATGTGAAGTAAAAAAAAACAAACTGGCAAGAGTATTAAGATACTTCGATCAGATCAATGTGGTGATACTTAAGCTGAGTTCGTAGATTATTTGAAGAATAATGAGATTCTTCTCAATGGACTCCTCCTGGTACACCACAGCATAATGATGTGTCAGAAAGGAGAAATCGCACACTGTTAAATATGGTACGCTCCATGACGAGCCTTACAGATCTTTCAAAAATGTTTTAGGATTATGCGCTAGATACTGCCGAATATACCCTAAACCGAGTTCTATCTAAATCGGTCAACTCCACTCCCTATGAGATATGGTATGGAAAGAAACCATCCCTTAATCATTTAAGGGTTTGGAGTTGTTATGCTTATTTGTCTCAAGCTTGAAGCTAGATCTGATAAATGCAATTTTGTGGGGTATCCAAAATAAACAAAAGGATACTACTCCTACCATCCACTTGAGAAAAAGGTATTTGTCTCAAGACATGTCATATTTCTAGAGAATGAGATTCTCACAATAAGTAGTGGGAGTAAGATTGAACTTAGTGAAGCTCAAGAACCACAAATTTATAAAGACCAATTAGATGGAATGGAGCATATGCTGAATACAGTGGGAGTTAAGATGGAGACTCAACCCATATTTAGGTAGTCATTGCATGAAAAGCAATAGGCAGCTTCAAGTACACACCAGCTATGTAGATCTAGTAGAACAATTTGCATCCCTAAGATATATGTATTTCTCATAGAGGATGATGGGCCTACCAACTACGAAGAGGCAATATCTAACATTGACTCTAAGAGATGGCTTGAGGCTATGAAATATGAAATGGACTTCATGTATGGCAACCAGGTATGGACCTTAGTTGATCCACCTGAAGGGGTAAAACCCATTGGGTGCAAATGGGTTTTCAAGAAGAAGACCGACATGGATGGTAATGTGATTACCTATAAGGCAAGGCTAGTTGCAAAAGGTTATAAGCAAAGACAAGGTAGGTGTTGACTTTGATGAAACTTTTTTACCTGCAATAGCAGCATATTTTGACTATGAGATCTGGCAGATGGATGTCAAGACCACCTTCATAAATGAAAATTTAGAGAAGGATGTGTATATGATACAACCACAGGGTTTTGAATCCATAGATCCTAAGAAAGTGTGCATGTTATAAAGGTCTATTTATGGACTTAAGTAAGCCTTTAGAAGTTGGAACATCCGATTTGATGTGACAATCAAAGAGTTTAATTTCATCAAAAATAAGGACGATCCATGTGCGTACAAGAAGGTTAGTGGGAGTGATATTGTTTTCTTGATATTATATGTAGATGACATATTATTAATAAGAAACAATGTATCCTTTCTTAAAGAAGTGAAGGATTGGTTGTCAGATAAATTTTCCATGAAGGATTTAGGAGAAGCAGCCTATATACTAGGTATAAGATCTATAGAGATAGATCTAGAAGGTTGCTTGGATTGACCCAATCCACGTACATAGATAAGATGCTAAAGCAGTTTAGCATGAAGGAATCGAAGAAGGGATTCCTGCCAATGTTGCATGAGGTACATCTCTCTAAGGACATGAGTCCTAAGACCCATGAGGAAAGAGAGTACATGGATATGATACCATACGCATCAGCAATTGGATCCATTATGTATGCGATGCTATATACGAGGCTTGATGTTTCTTATGCCTTGAGTATCACGAGTAGATATCAAGCAAACCCTGGTGAGAAACATTGGATGGCAGTCAAGAATATCCTTAAGTACTTGCGAAGAACTAAGGATATGTTCTTGGTTTATGAAGGACCCGAGCTTATAGTTCAGGGTTACACGGATTCTAGTTTTCAGTCTGATAGAGATAATTATAAATCACAATCAAGCTATGTGTTCATACTTAATGGTAGTGCAGTCAGCTGGAAGAGTTCCAAGCAGGAGACGACCGCCGACTTGCGATTGAAGTCAAGAACATTGCAGCATCAAATGCAGCTAAAAAAGCAGTTTGGATCAAAAAGTTTATCATTGAACTTAGAGTGGTTCCAAGCATTGTTATCCAGTATTCTTGTATTGTGATAACAATGGAGCTATTGCGCAAGCAAAGAAGCCAAGGTCTCATCAGAGGTCCAAACATGTACTCAAAAGATATAATGTAATTAGAGAAATTATTAGACAAAATGATATAAAAATAGAACGAGTCTCTACGGACGACATTCACTAAAGTCCTATCGCAGCAAAAGCATGATGGTCATGATGAGTCACTTGGTATTAGATACATGGGTGATTGGCTCTAGTGCAAGTGAGAGATTGTTAGTGTGTACCCTAAATCCAATCGGATTAGATGCTAGTTTGTACACATTTCTTTATGAATGCAAATCAAATTTATTGGTTTCTTTATCTATCCTGGTGTAATTCTTATATTTGGATATATTTTACCTGTAAGATAAAGTCCAAAAGAATGTGAACTATGCATATGGAATTTGTAATAAAGATTACAAATTGTAAGATCCAAAATTGTACATTATGGTTCGATTCTTTAAAATTTCCTGGTCGATGTGTAGACAGGACTGGGCACTGTTGAATGAACACACATTGCATATCTTTATCCTTGTCGTGAGCAGCTGATCTCGCAAGCTGAAGTATGAAGATACTTGGATAGGTGTGTGGATGCTCATTATTGTAATGATGCTTTGGATGACCCGCACAGAGATCCCATATAGATATTCTATATAGTGTTGATGGTTGATCTCTGATGACGGTGGTGCGAGTGATCCTTTGACTTAAGATCTTCATTGCACCTCATGTATGGAATGACATGCTTTGGCGACATGCAAACGTCGCTCGGATGGTAAATATGGTGTCGATTATGTATGACATAAAGTACATGAAGGTGGTGTTTCATCAAGACAAGATTCGTCTCCCTTAATAGAAAGGGTTATATCCCATGGCCACTTGATGGATTAAATTGACTATTAAATCTTGCAAGGTTGAGTTGGAATTCGAAATGGTTTCGAAGTTTTAATTCATATGAGTTAATTTTTTCTGAGATCAAGTAAACAAAGATCAATTACATGGTTAACACATTCTATACCACTGATTAATCTGGCATATGTGATGAAGGGATTGAATCATACGTTAAGTGTTCATGGACAGGTGTTGATGACCACATCAACAAAACCCTTAATACTTGGGTGGTCATGATATTTTGCTAGAGGCCGCTCATGATCTATAATCATGAATTCTTTGATTTGATTAAAGAATTGACTTGGTCAAAGTATTGACCAGGTTATCCTTAGGGTCAATATTAGGGATATGATTATTGCCAATGTATCAAGGGACCTAATGGGTCACACGCATTAAGGAGATTTTGGATGAAGTTAAAATGGGAATTAAGTTGGACTTAATTCAAATTAGATGACCAATTAATTAGGATTGGGTTTGACTCAATCTTAATGAGAGAACATAAAATTGATGAATCGTAGAGGAAAGAATTTTGTGTTCAAGGGAGAAACCTTTTGTACATGTGATGTATATATAAAATTTATTAATTGGATACTCAATTAGGCTTGATCTATGTAATGGATGGCTTAGATTAATTGAGATTAATAATGTGATATTTAATTAGGTCCATATGATGGTATGATTTGATTCGTGAAAATCCAATTGAGCCGAGGGCTGATATCGTGCCACATGAAGGATGGATCCATGCCCATGTGAGAGACATGACCCATCTCCATGTCACGAAGGAGGGAACGCCCATGATTTAAGGCGTTATCATGAAGCCAAATCCAAGGTGACGTTGGTTTCATGGGATAACCCATAAATTTTTTAGGATAATTTGTTATCAACTTGATATGATTGAATGGTTGGGTGGTTGAAATAAAATCTTCCTTTTTATGGAACGATAACCTTATAAAAAGGAGAGAGATGCTCCCTTGAATACGATATGCCTAACTCCTTTTTTTCTCTCTTGGATGCCTAACACCCACTTTTTTCTTTCTAAAATATATTTTGTCTCTCTAGGATATCCCTCTTGATTGATCAAGATTTGATTTTAATCAAGAAATTTTTCTTGATTTGAAAAATCAATTGAAAAAGAAAAAAAACGCTAGCACCCCTCGAAGAAGGTTATCATCCAATCCTGAAAGAACATCATCCAAAGATCTTCGCGTAGATCACCATTAGAGACCAAACGCGTGGACGGCTAGTGGTAAATCGTTTACCGATTTCATCATGCTTTATTATGATACAGACATGATCTATTATTTAATCATATATTATTTCTTGTTAACTGAATCTGTTTCATATTCCCTAAGAATCTTGGGCTTTAAGAATTAAATTTATTTTTATTTTTATCTTCCGCTGTATGATATATGAATTTGATTCATATAAAATATATGTAATTCCTATCAGTTAAATGATCTGGCCTATCAAATAGAAGAATACTTTCGTTTAGTAAGAAGAGGCGTGATTCCATTTTCAAGATCTCCGCACCTTCCTGTCAGAAATAATATCGTATAAACACATTTTCCATGAGGTTCACGATTCAAGATCAAGAGTTTTAATGTCCCTATTGCATCCGTGCAGTGGCAGGTAATTGAACAGAGCCCGACACATCTTTTAAGGTGAACAGAAAATCGAGTGAACCTACTAAAATTAGACTTTTAAGAGAGACTTTGCAATGAATAACATCCTAGAGAAGAAACTGTATATTTGGTAGAAATGAGTTAACTTCCCTTAGTGCACTATCAGTTATAATTATTCTTCTATTACTCCATATGCCAGTTTCTTCAGATGGCAAAGGAAAATGCACACTTTACTGGACCAAATATACAGCGACAACTAGGTAATGGAATTGGACATCTAAGCTGTTTTAGGAGAGATGGGACACTACCAAGCTAAACTGATTGAGGCGGGTCCCAACATTCCAAGCATTCACAAAGAGACCCGCAACATGCCGCACGCATCTTAGCGGAAAATGAATCGGTGTTCACCACCAGCAGAAACCTTTTATTTTCAGCTACAGTGCAGAGAACCACCATAAACAGAGCAAGAATTTAAGGCCACCTAGAGAGGATATTGGTTGAAAATTCTCTGCAATTTACAAGATCAGTTCCATCGAAATTACCTTGTCTTATGCTATGAAATGGCATATGATGAAATCACAACTAGGACAGCATTATTACAGGATCATCAGAGTACAAAGTTGATAAGGTATCAGTCAATGTAATTTATGAGTAACTTGTCCCACATTTTGAACTGTTTGATCACATCTAACTGGAACAATAAAACCCAATCCTAACAACATAATTTAAACAGTCACAAAAAGTACAATAGTTAACATGTTACCCTCGCCTAAAGACAGTTCACCTCTTACACCAACCAAAAAAAAAAAAAAAGAACAATTCCGATATCATCTGTTCAATGCTACTTACCACATGAAGGACGAGTTATCTTCGCCACGCTTGTAAAAAATGCTTCCATCTCCATGGACATTGTTCAGGCAATTAATCACATTAATCTTGCACCAGGAACAATGTGTTAGTGAATGATATTAGAAACCTATCAGGTCAAATGCAGCTAATGGGTACCATCTATATATGCAGGTTGGAATAAGCCGTGTTAGTAGGAATGATTGACAGTACATTCTATTGTAATGTCTTTCTCTTGCTTGCTCCAGGGTTCTCATCAAGCATAACGATTTCATTGTCATCATCATCATCATTGACTTCTTAAAGATTTACCTGATCACTGACATCAACGCTTGAACAAGACTTGAAATGATGGATATTGTCTATCATTTCCAACATCTCAGATTGTTTTCTCTTTGTCCCAGATTTGTCAGGAGCTACTACAAACCTCATTGGATTTTTCTGCCAGTTGTGCGGTTGATGTACTCTCTGTATTGTTTACAGCTCCAGTCTCTTTCTCAGCAGGAGATAACCATCCAGACAGGACCATCACATCAGGTTCTTTTTCCTCATCAAACTCCTCCCTGAAAATATCAGCACAATATAGAGATCAACAAAATATGGAATATCTGGAATCAGAAAAGCACAGTTTTATAACATAACCTCGTGTCAATTGCAAAAGTAGATCAAGTAGGGGAGGGAAAAAAAAAACAAAAAGGGGAGCTGAGGTTGGGGGAGGGGGGGACGGGGGGTCATCCTAGTGCACAAGACTCCCACCAAAGTAGGGTCTGAGGGAATGTTTGATGTACACAATCTTACTCCCACATGCAGAGAGATTATCACCATATTTTAAACCCATAACACCTTAGTCACAACGAAGCAACATTACCATTGTGCCAACATCCACCCTTCAACATAGATCAATTAAAAGACAATGCAGTTAAAAGTCAAACGATCTAAAGTGTATGGAACTCTAAAGCAAACATAGACTTGAGGAGGAAAAAGGAAATGCACGTGGATATATCATGTAGTTTCCTCCTTTCCACAATTAAATTCTGTTTTACTTTTGTTATCAAACCCTTATACCAGCACCAACAGAAACTGCAATGAGGCTAAAGTAGATGAAAACAGAGAGACCACCAAAATTTCCACCCTCCGTTTGACGCAAGCAGTACTCTATGAAAGAAACTATCACAAAATCTTTAAGCTCTATGGATCTCTAAACTCGATAGAACCTTCATTTCCAGAAGAGAGTGTGGCTGTGGGAGCAGATTCTGGTGCAGATACACGGTTCTCATTTTATATTAAAAAAATAAAAGAAAAGGAGGACATTTAGAAAGCAGAGCCAGCAACAATTTTCTGGGGGGATTATGAAGTTTGTATGCCAGCCTAAGAGGAAGATTCCAGCTATGAAAGGTGAAAAAATAACTACCTGGACACGAAAATGGTTCATATGCATATATGGTAGCGTGATAATGCTCCCACAGGAGAAAACTCTAAAAGTTGAGTCTACCAACAAATGAAAAATTTATCCTCATGTATTGCACTAGATAGTTTTATATCCATGAAGTTAATTTTGTCATTTGGCCCATGCCATCACTTCACCTTTTCCCTGCAATATTACCTTAGATTTTAGTGCATTGAATGCAAAGGTCAAATCACAAAAATACCCCAGCATGTAGAACTATCAAGTGAATACAGGTGATTTGCTGATAGAAGCAACTTTGTAAGTTGCTGTAATACCCTAACAATAATTCCACACATGGAAAAAAAAAAAGTTTGAAGAGCTTATAATTTAAGCTCACCTGCTACCAATTAATTTGCACTTGAGTTTTTAATACCACATAGTTTTGGCTCATTAACAAGTTAATTAAACAAGCAGGTGGGCTTAGGGCATTATAATGGCATTAGAGCTGATCCGAGTTCATGAAAGTTGGACAGAAGGAAAGGGATATCCATAGGACAATGGTAGAGTCTACGTCATGGAGCCACCCATCACCACTGACCTGAGCTCGGGATAAATTCTAACTAGATTTAGCATATGATGAGGCCGTCACTTGATAAGAAGGAAGATTGTAATAGCTCAAAAATAGTTCAACATCGGGTGGGAAAGAAAGGTTTGAAGATTTTATAACTTAAGTTCACCTACTACCAATTAACTTGCATTTAAGTTTTTAAAGCCATGTAGTTTTGGTCCATTAACGAGTTAATTGGATGAGCAGGTAGGCTTGGGTCATTATAGTTGCTCTGGTTAAAGAATAATGATTCTACCCATATATGAATGCATGTACACATACACATTAACGCATATATGTCTGCATGTATATAATGCAAGTATGACAACAAGAAAACAAGCATATGAATTTTAAAAGATAGTGGAGACTCAAAAAAAAGTACCATGCACTAAAAAATCTGAAAAAAAGTGCAAAATAAATCTCTGAAGCAATGAAGCTACATGTATATACAAAACATCTCCTCCATTTCAAATTTTGAAGCACCTTACAAGTTGAGATTGGAAAATTTGACCATACATATTTCAGAAATACAGATACATGAAGCACTTATTAGATTCCTATGAACGAAATGGCAATACAAAAGTTGTCAACAGTAAACTAAGGACTCTCCAAGAGGGTAAGAAGTAGCATATGGATATCCTAGACATGTTAGGGAATCATGAATTGCTCACAAAATCTTGATGACATAGTAATCAAAACAATAGAAGAGTATGCCATGCTAAACAATTGTTGACCAATAATCTTTTTGATATTTATTTTTTAAAGCATTTTGTCATTTTGTTTGTATTGATCCGACACTATGAACCATGGTTACTATGCATTGTAAAGTTCCAAAACAATACAATGCTGGATATATTTTACAAGTGACTGAATTTCAACATATTCTTAGTTTTATTTATTTGATTCTTTTTGAATATTTTCATCACTTTTCAACTGAACTCAACTCAACTCATCTAAGCCTTTTCCCAACTACATGGGGTCGGCTACATGAATGTACTTTCTCCACTCTGCTCTATTCAGGACCAAGTCAACATTCAAATTACAAATAGTTATATCTTTTTTAATTATTTTGATCATGTTAGTTTAGGTCTACCTCTACCTCGATCCTTACCATGGATTGTTAAAAGATTACTCTTTCTAACTGAAGCATCTAAAGGTCTACATTGTATATATCCAAACCATTGTAATCGATTTTTTCTCATTTTATCTTCAATTGGGGCTACTCCTATCATTTCTGTTATATGTTTATTTTTAATTCTATATTTTAAAGTTTTACTACATCCAGCTTAACATATGTATTTCTGTCATTCTTAATTTATTCACATGTTTCAATATTGCCCAACACTCTGTTCCATATAGCATAGCTGGCCTAATAACGATTTTATAGAATTTGCATTTCAATTTTAATGGGATGCACCGATCATCATTTTTCAACTGAAACATGAAAAAAAAAATGCAAAAACTGCAAAAAGGAAAAAAAAATCAAAAGCCTGGCCACATGCTGAATTTAAGTATTCAAACCTTGATCATGAACCAAGCTGACCAAAACTGCACCTACATCTCATTTGTTGTCTACTTTAATTCCTCTTTCCTCTCTCTATTTAATAATATGTTCGCAATTTTTTGAAAATGTTGGCATGCGAACACTTATGCAATCTTGAATACCATACAAAATAGCATAACTTTATGAAACTCAAAAACTGAATTATGCTTACATCAGCTAGAAGTGCTAGCACTTAGCGCAGTTTTTTGGAATGTCTGGAGGCTGTTTGGTTGCCAGCAATTGGCAGCCTGCAGTCCCAGTTGGCTACAATTGAATTACAAGCACCCAAAACAAAAGTTTTGGATGCAATGCAGTTCATTTGTACCCAAAAAAAACAAAAAAACCTTGTAATTGGAACTGCAGACAACATTGGTTTCAATTCCAGCAAAGGATGCTTGCAATTGAGAAAGCCCTTTGGGAGGGGTCCCCTCACTATTCCATCCATCCCCCTTCTCATTCATGATATCTTTGCAACTAAAATAATAATATTATTGTAATATTATTACTAAATTAATAAGGTAGACTTGGCTACATATAAATATAGCCAAATCAAAATCTAATTATCTTTTCCACCTTTGGAACCACTTGGATCCTGAAACCATCCTACCTTTTCACTTTTTTCATCTTTAGGATTCATGATCCGTGTAGATCTAAGAATAAGAAAAGTGACTAGATAGGCTTGGCTACACTTGAATGTAGCCAAGTCTACCTCATTATAATAATATTATTATTATTTTTTAATATCACAATATATTAGTATTATAATAATATATTAGTATTATATTGCCGACCCCATTTAGTTGGAAAAAGGCTTAGATGAATTGAGTTGAATATTAGTATTATATTATTTGTATTATTATATTATTTGTATTATTATATTATATTATTAATAGCATTGCTATAATAGTAGTAAATGGAGCAAACTTACTATAGCACCAAGCTTGCCCTCAATAATATATAATGCCTCTAGTAACTAATATGTCTAGCTATTATTACATCAAATTACTTTATATCCCTAATTTACTAGTAATTATTCTTGCATCAACCCAATGATTATAGCAATAATATTTTTAGTATAATTATAATAATAATAATGATAAATAGTATATTATAACAATAATATAACGCATGAGTAGTTCATTGTTTCCCATGAGGTAACATTAACAACTCAATGACAAGGTAATCATATCACTTTCCATATCAAATAACCAAACTACTATAACTGCATTTACAGTTTTCAATTACAACCAAGCAAACGAGACCTTCTACAACTGCAATTCCCTTTGTAGGCAATTAAATTGCATAACAGAATTGCATGCAATTTAATCGTATGCAACCAAGGGGCCACTTGATAATACTCAAATTCTCAAGTATTTTACCACCAAGCACAGCAATCTAGAGTGTCTAGAGTATTTCGGCAGAATTATCATGCTTATTTGTTCCTTTTCTTCACTACTATTATGGCATCAGCATAATTTCTTTTGCAAAATTGTCATGTAATAGTCAATTTACTCTAGTATGCATCTTTTCGCATTGTGTCCTATGAAAGTGTTATGATGTAGAAAATTATGAAGATGAATTGGGAATTGGCAACATAATTGCAAACACCTGGATATTTCAAATGGATGCCAAGGTAATATGGTGCAATAAACTTTCACCTCTTTAGACTTCGACCAATGCTAAATCAAATGGAGTTGAAAATCACCATACAGAATGAACCTTACCAAAGCCCACCTAATAATGTGAGCCCCATGTCTGATGAATGGTTCAGTCAAACATATAGGTATTTGTAGTTCATGTTGCATGTGCATGATTTGTGCCTACATGCCTGCATGCATTTGTAAACAAAACACCCCTCTTATATTACTATCTTCTTGATAAACATGTGGGTAAGAAGCGATAAGTTGGCATGTAATACAAGTACTGAGCTGAAAAGTGTCAGTGAAAATATATTACCAAAATAATATACTAACATACAACTTCTAATAAAAACATCCATAGGTACACGTGTATATGTATATGTATGTATGTATAGATTGATCCTCATTAAATTTATAAATACTCAGTGTTTTTATGTTTGATAACAAGTTATTGATAAAAATTAGTCTTTACAGTTGAATAATCAAGGTAGGTGTGGCATGTAAAATTTACAGTAGGAAAATTAAAGCAAAGTTGAGACCATTAGCAACTTGGCCTTTTCCATAGCATTTAAATGTAGAGACTTCAGAATGGTTTGGATTTCCCTTCTTTTGTTTCCAAGAAAGAAATTAAATATTTAAGATGACTGCCTGTTTAAGACATCCTTAGTTTAGACATCCCTGTTTCAAGCATTCTTTGAGAATGACACAAGACAACTACAATGTAGGAATTCAAATGCTGCATCATTAACAATCCTTTTAACTTGTACATTAAACTTGAAGGGCACAATTTATTAGCATCTTTAAGATATAAATTGTGATGTGCGGTAAAAAAGTCTCCACATAAAACGGTTGACGTAGGCAGACAGGCCGGGCCCACATTGGGACTACGACAGACCCTCAAAAGCCGAAGGATGCGCCACCGACTTCTACCTCGGCATCTCCGCCCGAGCCTTGCCAGACCGAGCTTCGCCAATCGAACCTCAGCTGACTAGCCTTAAGTCTCATCGAGTCTCGCTCCCAAGCCAAACGATCGAACCTAAGCTAACCGACCTTCAGCTTCCCCATGTCTTACTCCTGAGCCAGAGCGACCGAGCCTCAACAATTGGAAACTACCCGACCAACCCTCCTCTTTAGCTAACCTTCGGCCCGCACCGAATATCTCAGCAATCAAATCACTGGAATCACAAGGATCTTAGAACTCCTTCCCGAAGTAGTCCTCCATAAACGAAAATGAGAGCCCGATACAGCTCCCCCTCTTCATGATTTGCGGGATCATGAATCCCCCTGATAAGATATACGACAATTCAGCCTTATCATTGCTCAACTTTCATAACTCAACTCATCTAAGCCTTTTCCCAACTACATGGGGTCGGCTACATGAATCTGCTTCCTCCACTCTGCTCTATTCAGGACCAAGTCAACATTTAAATTGCAAATAGTTATGTTTTTTTAATTACTTTTGCCCATGTTAGTTTAGGTCTACCTCTACCTCTATGCTTGCCATGAATTGTTAAAAGATTACTCTTTCTAACTGAAGCATCTAAAGATCTACGTTGTATATGTCTAAACCACCGTAATCGATTTTCTCTCATTTTATCTTCAATTGGGGCTACTCCTATCATTTCTCTTACATGTTTATTTCTAATTCTATCTTTTAAAGTTTTTCCACATATCAATCTTAACATACGCATTTCTATTACACTTAATTTATTCACATGTTGTTTCAATATTGCCCAACACTCTATTCCATATAGCATAGCTGGCCTAATAGCAGTTTTATAGAATTTTTTTTTCAATTTTAATAAGATGCACCGATCATACAATACTCTCGAAACACTCCTCCACTTAATCAATCCTGCTTTAAATCTATGATTCACATCTTCACCTATTTCACCTTCTTGCTAGATAATTGATCCCAAATACCTAAATTTTTCACTCCTTGATATCTCTTGGCTTGCAATCTTCACTATTTCTTCATTTGTATTTCTACTCTTACTAAAATTACATTTCATGTATTCAGTTTTAGTTCTACTAATTTTAAAACCTTTAGATTCTAAAGCCTCTCTCCAAATCTCTAGCTTAACATTTACTTCAAATTTAGTTTCATCAATCAACACTATCATTTGTAATTAACATACACCATGGATATCATTTTGAATATGTTTGGTTAATTCATCCATAACTAATACAAAAAGATACGAACTTAAGGCAGATCCTAGATGTAAACCTACAGTAATTGAAAACTTACTAGTTTCTCCTATTATTGTTTTAACAATAGTTATTGCTCTATCATACATATCTTTTATCAATTCTATGTACCTTTTGGTAATTCATTTTTTCTCTAAAACCCACCATATTATTTCTCTAGGTACTATATCATATGCTTTCTCTAAATCAATAAAGACCACATAAAGGTCTTGTTTCTTTTCTCTAAATCTCTCGATTAATCTTCTTAATAAATAAATAGCTTCCATGATCGATCTTCCAGGCATAAATCCAAATTGATTATTTGACACCAAAGTTTTAGCTTTTAATCGATTTTTTATTACTCTTTTTCGTAATTTCATTGTACGACTCATTAGCTTAATCCTTCTATAATTTGCACTGTTTTAAATCTCCTTTATTTTTGTATACGGGTATTAATATGCTTTTTCTTTAAGGCATTCTTTTAGTTGCTACAATCCTTCTACCTTTAAATTTATTAAATTATTTTTATTTAATAAGTTTTTTAAAATAACTTTTTCATCATTCTTTATCTCTTCTTATTTTACTAAGATTCTTTCATCTTCATCCTTAATACATTTAATATAGTCAAGATCTTTTATTTTCTTTTCTCATAATTTTACTAATTTATATATATATTTTCACCTTCTTTCGTATCTAGTCCATTAATATAGTCTTTTACACCACCTCGACGTTTCTTTCCTTTCTTCTTGCTCTAGCTGCCCTTTAGCATCTCCCTCATCCAAGATTCGAGATTTGATTCAGCCGCTGAAAACAGAGAATAGCCAAAAATTAGCTGCGCTTTGACAAGACCGAAGTTCAAAAGGATAGGATCGTACCCACCTCGAGGGTTGATACTACTGAGATCAGCATTGAAAAGTGCATCCTTGGCCAAGAGAACCCCAACTAAAAGTGCAGCCCAGCTGGAAAGCGCTTTGAGGTCATCAATCTCCTGCCTCGATAATCGAGGAGCTGGAAAGCGCTTTGACGTCATCACCCCCACGATAACTGGATGAAGAGGAAGGCAGACTTTCACCTTGAAGCATTCCTTGTAAAAGGTCTCAGACTCTAGTTCATCCGTCACCCTCTGCTCAGAACCCGGCACTCGCAGTTTATAGTCATCGGGAATCCAGTATTCACGGCGAATCCTCTCCAGTTCCGCCGAAAACATTGTCGAAGCTATGCAGGTCGGGCGCTCCATGTCCTCAGAACGAATGGCAACAGAGCTAACCATTGTCTTCTTCAACTGAGAACACTTACCTCAGAAGGGAGAGTAGCGCCAAAGGTTTGAAAAGATGTGACTGCAGAAGATACCATTCTCTTCTTTTTAAAGCCGTTGTACGAGACGACCGAATATTATCAGTGAAGAACCCTAAGAGCCGCAAGCTTTCCGTTCAAGCACTGTGATCTCCGGCTCCGCCACTTGTCATTCCTCCAATCGCCCTTGATCAAGTCTCGAGAAGGCTCCACTTGTTGGACGGGCTAGGATGGAAGCGCAGTAGTTCGGCATTAATGGCATCATATGACGCGTCTCTTCGAATTCTGTCCTTGCCAATGAAATTCAGCCATCAGGACTCTACTCGTTACGCCCGAAATCAAACATCGAACTAGGGAGCGAGGGGAGGTGGGGCAAGTGATGCGAGGTAAAAAAAGTCTCCGCATAAAACGGCTGACGTGAGCGAATAGGCCAAGCCCGCATTAGAACTACAGCTGACCCTCGAAAGCTAAAGGATGCCCCCACTAATTTCGGCCTCGGCATCTCCGCTCGGGCCTTGCCAACCCGAGCTTCGCTAATCGAACCTCAGTTGACCGACCTTTGGCCTAACCGAGTCTTGCTTCCAAGCCAAAGCGACCGAACCTTAGCTGACCGACCTTCAGCTTCCCCATGTCTCGCTCTCGAACCAGAGCAACCGAGCCTCAATAATCGAGAACTACCCGATCGGCCCTCCTCTTTAACCGACCTTTGGTCCACGCCGAATATCTCGGTCATCAAATCACTGGAATTACAAGGATCTCGAAACTCCTCGCAGTCCTCCATAAACGTAAACGGGAGCCCGATACGGCTCTTTTTATGATTTGCGGGATCACGAATCCCCCCAATAAGGTATATAATAATTTGATCTTATCATTGCTCAACTTTCACAACAACTCTCCGAAAATTAGGTAACAGCTTACCAGATCCTCTCCCTTTAAATATCGGGCCCCGAGAGCCCTAAAATAGAAGCAACTCAGTGAGAACTCCTCTTCTTTTTAGAACCTTCTCCTTATTATCTAAAACTAAAAGTCATCCACTGAGTTGGACGTCGGAGGGTCTTTCGCAGGGATCGCTCGCCTCCTTTCCTGCGATACGACGTTTTGCAGGTCCCCACGGACGAAAAAATGCCACCCGGATCCTGAATGCGCTGCCTCCACATCCCCAAGTCAGAGAACGAAAATCTTTGAGAACAAATTGCTTTTAAGTCATTGACCATATTGATTTATTGCCACCTATACATTTCATCAGCCTAACTCTAATTCTAACAACAATGTCTAAATTCGTCTCCACACTAATTTCTACAAGAACCAAAAAAAGGCGGCATTCTCTAGGTCATCAATTTTGATCATATCCTCAAAAATGTTCACTTAAATACATTTAAATGATTTCAGCATGCAGTTAGACACTTATCTACTCAAGAAATTAAAAAATGACTTTATTATAACCATTTCTTGAAGGAAAAAAAGGAAACTGCATTGATATAACACCTCCAAAACATCGCTGTCTCATTTTGTTATTGTCTTCCTTCTTACCATAAATTCTAAAAAATCAAAAAATTGGGCAATCTAAATAACATGAAATAATATATGTTATTCTAACCTCCTGATGTAAAGTTAATTGTATCTACATCACTTCGTTTTTTGTGTGTACGCATTTTAGAGATAAGAGATCATAGCTCAAATTATCGCTGAAACCTCCATCATCCAAATCTAGAGTTGACCAGATTTGAATGGAGTTCCCCTCAAGTGTAGCTAAGTCAAATCTAAACATGACCAGATCTGATTGGGGATCCTCTCAAGTAGAGCCAAATCAAGTGCCATCTCTCTCTATATATATCTAAATAATACGCACATACATGATATAACAAGCCTATATAGACCCTCACATAACTAAATTTAACAGGTTCGACCATCCTGTACATATATATGAGGAGAATTAATATAAGGTACCAGGACAGACCAAACAATACTGACAAATAAGACAAGATCCAAATCTAGATATGAGCAAAAAACTATCATAAAAAGGAAAGAAAAGGCCTATTATAACAAGGTTATGTTTAAAGAATAGACAGCCATCAAAATAAGGACCTGTGCTTGATGTTTATATGGCATGACAATTCCTGCTGAAGATCCTCAACTGTGAGCACAGTCCCACCAGTAACAGGAGCAGGATGTTCAGCTAAGGACTGCACAAAATAGTTATAAAAGAATATTTAAGGACCCCAATATAAATAGAACCAGCTAAAGAAAGCTATAAAAAAAATGGCATTATAATCTTGTCAAGGTTCGATGCATGACTGGCAGCAACATCTTCTTCTAAATCATCACCAGCCTCAATGATAAGGGTTGAGCCTTGCATTATCAGTGGTAAATTCATGCCCAGTTTGTTTTTTCTATCTTCTCAACAAAGTCCCATAACTTTGAGGTTCGGGTGTTTATCTCCAGAAGTAGAGGTGTCTGATTTATATCGTGTTATACACAATTACATTACAGAATTAAGAATATATGTGAATATGTGAAAACATACAAAAGTGTAAGATATAAGAGTGCCTCAGAACAGACGTAACATGATTTATTAGCCTCAAATGGCTGCACTGGCATTAAAAGCATCTTTCTTGATGGGTGTTCAAGACAATGCCATCATGAGAAATACAAAAACTATATAATAGTAAGCATAAATTTAGTCAGTGAAAGACAGTTATAAAGAAAGACCCAAATTCCTCGAGTACATTCAGGTGAAGGAGCAGATACGGGAGAGAGGGAAGATGAAATAATTAAAAATGTAAACAATGGAATAGCACAAACTCACGACGCCAATTACAGCTAATGTCAAACAACACATTTCATGTGATGAGAAGAATTAATGGAAAGAGAAAGGTAGCACAACGTGACTTTAGGTACATTAGGACACACCTGTAGTTCTGAAAATCACCCTGGAGAACATTGATTGCTTCAATTACTATCAGACCAGCAATAATAGCATTTGTTGTTGCAACAGCATGAACAATATTGCCTGCAATACCTTTAGCTTCAAATAGACTATGCAATGGAATTCCAAAAGAAGATGCCCTGATATTTGCTGCAGCAGTCACGAATTCTACAGCCAATTGATCATCCTTGTCAAAAGTCAGATTCCCAATATCCTGAAAACCAAAATCACTGAGAATTCAAGGTAGAACAATGACAAAAACAGATTAAAACTTCTGAGAGGCAATGAAGATGGACCTTCTGTCGTTTTTCAATATATAATCTTAGGGCCTCCAAAAGATTCTTGAATTCTCAGCAAGACTCCAAATATCTGAGGATTCTTTAGACCAAGCGATGACATAGCAGACACTTCTTCTCCAAATTTCCATTTTGTTGGATAAGTTTGTCTGGCAGTACATCTCTGACATAGACAGGCCTCGGCTTGTTTCTTTTCCTCCATGTTTCTTCATTAGCTGATGCAACTTCAATGTTATATCCAAACACATGGTCATATATTTTACAACCATACTGTTCAGGATCCCCATCTGCCCTTGGCTCAAACACATCTTCCGCAGGATTCGTTGAATTAGTGCCATCATTGGTGTCATCACTAGAACGCACATGAAGATCGTTATCCTGATTTTTATCTCCAAACAACTTTGCAAAAAGCAGGTCCTTTGCCCAAACAATACAGTGAACAAACTGCCAATATAAGATACAGATTTAAATATTAGACTAGATCATAAAAACTGTGAACAAGTCAGTCATACAGTATTAATCTTCAAAAAACTAGCAACTGAAGTTGAAAATAGAAGGCCATATCTTCACTATCTATTACTTTTATATGGCTTGGCGGCCTGTGATTCTACGCTTTCAAATTAAGCATATTTATAAAGACAAACAGGGATGAAAAAATGTTGGATGCACATGTCTAATGAGCTTGTTACTTGTTGCAGTATAAAAGTAAGTTTCCATCCCCTTGGTCCACATTATTTGCGAATAGAATGTACAAATCTTGCAGTACAATTATCAAAGTTGCAAATAGCCCGTTATTTCTAACAGTAAATAATACCATTTTTTTAGTCCATTATCTTCTAACAGTAAATGACATCCATTTTTTTCTAAAAAAATATTATTTTGATGGATTTATATAAAGAAATAAAGCAAGTGGTTGATTTATTAAAAGAGATTCTTCTCTTAAGCTTGTCTATACCAAAGGGAGAAAGTTTTGCTATTGCTCAATCCTTTTGGTTGAATTCAGCTGTTTCAGACTTCCATATGCAGTTGCATGTTCACTTGCCTATTTATGTCATGCAATTTGTTACTTAATTCTCATATTTATATTTTATTGTGAAAGATATTATGCTTAGTTATATGTCTAAATCATGCCATTAGAGTGCAACTCTCCATAAATCTGCATCCACTCTAGACTGTCACAGGAAGAGAGGTTTGAATTTCTAGTCATGCTACTCTGTTGTTCCTACTAATTTCTACTTGACATCAATAAACACCAAGAACATGTTAAGCTCAGTTTGAGCACAAAACTGAAGTTTTCCCACTATCTATGTTTTTGTTTCATTACTATAGATTATTAAGATTCCTTTTCATGTCATCGGTGATGGAATCATAGTATAACTTGCAGTTGCAGTTCTATTCCTGAGAAGATATATTTATTAGACATCTTCAGACTTCAACAATCCATTCAATCTATTTCTTTCATTGCAATACTTTTTTGGCCCACATGTTTCATATGTAAAATTATGAGAACGTACATTGTGCAATCTGTAACTTTATATGTTTATTGCGAGAACGTACATTGTGCAATCTGTAACTTTATATGTTTATTGCTTTATGCAAGCAATAATGTTTTGGTTGGTAAACAGAGATGTTACATGTTTGAACTTTGTAGTGATAGCTATCATAGAATTTGTATATTGTATAATATGTAAGACTGTAACTTAATATGTTTATAACTTTATGCAAGCAACAATGTTTCGGTTGGCAATGAAACAGAGATGTTATATGTTTGAACTTTATAGTGATAGAAATCATAGAATATGTACATTGTGTAATGTGTAAGACTGTAACTTTATATGTTTATGGCTTTATGCAGGTTATAATGTTTCAGTTGATAATGAAACAAAGACGTTATATTTTTTGGTTGGTAATGAAACAAAGATGTTATACTTTTGAACTTTATAGTGATAGATATCATAGAATATGTACATTTTGTAATCTGTAAGACAGTAACTTTATATGTTCATGGCTTTATGCAGGCTATAGTGTTTCAGTTGGTAATGAAACGGAGATGTTATGTGTTTTGGTTGGTAATGAAACAAAGATGTTATACATTTGAACTTTATAGTGACAGATATCATAGAATTTGTATATTGTGTAATTTGTAAGACTGCAACTTTATATGTTTATGGCTTTATGCAGGTAACATGTTTTGGTTGGTAATGATACAGAGATGTTATATGTTTTAGTTGGTAATGAAACAAAAATGTTATAGGTTTGGACTTTATAGTGATGGATATCATAGAATTTGTATATTATGTAATTTGTAAGACTGTAACCTTATATGTTGGTAACAATGTTTTGGTTGGTAATAATACAGAGATGTTATATGTTTTAGTTGGTAATGAAACAGAGTTTCTTGTGTGTAATCTGAGTGTGCAATCAAACAATTTGTATATTGTGCAATCTGTAACTTGTATATTTGAATTTTGTAATGATAGGTGTTATGGAATTTGTATATTATGTGTAACTTGTTGAAACAGAGTCACAAAAATGTTATATGTTTGAATGTTGTAGTGACAGATGTTACTGTTATCAAATTTGTATATTAGGTAACTTATCAATTATTGTATAGTAATGGTATTGTACCAATATATGAATATTCTAAACTCATATCATGGTATTTTAAGCCTTGTGATATATACAAAGGCCCCATACCGATGGACAATATATCACACAAAACAGATCAAATAACAAGAACAAAAATGAAAAAGAATGAGGGTGGACACAGTATCCACTTGTACATGCTCCAGAATAGGCCTAAATAATAAGCAGAATGAAAATTACTATGCTAGGCTATGCTAGAAATAACTACAAGGGCACACAAAACATTTATTTAAGTTGGCATAACCAACAAGCTTGAGAAATAGATGCTCCATCTAAAAGAAACTACAGTCGAGAACTCAAGCAACAATACTGAAATGACAACAATTTTTTTTCCAAGTCTTGGAAGCAACTTTCAGCTACTAAATGACCGTACTAAAGATCCTCAAGAAACAAAAAAAATGTAGTAATAATTATTGGTAGTAGAGTACACCCTAAAAATCATTTGGCATACTAAACATATTATTTAGATGTTTCATAGTTATCTCTCCTGCGTATTGTCATAAAAAGTTATGGATCATTATTTGGCAAAATGACCAAGCGGATGGTTGTCTATTCCATGAAATAGGAGAAAATTGCAATTTTTTTGCAGGATCTCCCACACGTGATTCACATGCTCCTTAACAGCTGATGAAGAAATTTGAGGTGAGGTTAAAAGATTTTTAAAAAAAAAAGCTATATGAAAACCTGTAATTCCTTAAGATACTAGGATTAAACTGGAGGTTGTTCCCTATGATTTTCTTGAGTATATTATACTATAACAACATATAGAGGAACCTTCCTAAAATCAAGGTTTTAAATCCCATATGACATAGGGGTTTCTCAATTTCTCTACAAAACTGGATGCCCTAATATCCTGTGCTTCCCCAATAGCTATCTTGCTCAAGCATCCCGTAGTTACTCCAATCTCTCTCCCATTCTTTTCGTTATTTCTTTCTTACTTGCTTTTTTATTGTATTCTTATTTCCTTTCTTTCTTTTTTGTTTCTTTTTCTTTGTTCCCTTCTTTCTTCTTTTTTGCTTTATTTTCTTTTTCAATTCCCTTTTTTCTTTCTTAAGTTTACTTATTTATTTCCTTCGTTTACTTATTTTCTTTTCCCTTTCTTTTTTTCTTCTTCTTCTATTTCTTTCTTTTCCCTTTCTTCTTTCCTTTCTTTCTCTTTCTTCTCCTTTCCTTGCGTGGATGTGTTTGAAATGAAGAATGGCAAAGGAGCAATATATTTAGTGCAATGGACAGTTGTGCACAATGGTTATTAAGTCAGGTAGTTGCACAAATATGGGTATTAGAGGACACATTTAACAAACTCAAGTTGAAGACAGCCTCATCCAATTCCTCTTGGAATAGCCTGGGTGAATAATGCCAATCTCCAAGTCAGGGAAAGGAGATTGGTCACCTATTACACTAAGGATTATCAATACAATTCAGTGTGGCATGTTTCCTATGAAGGTGTCACCTCTTGTTGGGTTGGCTATGGATGTCTGATCATAAAGCACAACATGATGGCTACACCAACTGTTATTCTTTTGAGCATGGAGAGACTCATTAACGAAGTACTTGTTGCTCAAGATTTGCCTATAATGAATCTCAAAAAGACTGGGAACTTTTCTTCTTCAAAGTTCAACATGTGGCTTCATTAGGAGATGGCATCCTAGAACCTTCCCCCGCTTGAGGAGTTGAAATCTCAAAAGAGGTAGAAGGGAATTGATGCTATTGCTATCGAAGAGAGGTTTTTATGGCCTAAAGGTGGATGGAATGGGCATAAATCTCAGCATCATAAGCATCTTTATAACCATTATGAATAGTAAAGGCCTGTGATTGCAAGATCAGACGGTTATCAAGGTGATCGTGAGGCGAGAGGTCACAGCAACTCATAAAACAGCATCAACATGATTACTTATAAGTTAGCTTATGGATTCCATCCTTTATAAGCAGTATTTTAGTTAGTTTTATAAAAAATTAAAGAGTTACTATTCAGCATTGTTCATGCTCCAGTACTATAAACAGTGATTACCAGCTATAGTTACCTTTTTCCTTAATCAGCTTGGTTCATTGGAGAACTAATACTTCAGGAGTCTAAGATTCCAAAAAGCAATAGTAGTAGGCTTTATATATAGACTGCATTGTGTCCAACTGTTGAAATGTGAATTTGATTTGAGATTTAAAAAGGGGCCTAGTACAACAGCTTCTTCCTCTCTTCTTCTCTTATTTCATCTTATTTCTTCCACTTCCTTCCACTTTATATTATTCTCCTTTTCTTATATATTTATGCAGCTATTATTCTTCTTTGTTGGATTAGCACTGTACACTGATTGATTTCTACATTGATTTCTCAATCTCCTTCTCAAGCTATTCTTCTTATTCTCTCAACTACTAAATTATCATCTTGCTAGATCAGATTTCTGCAGTGTTCAATTTGATCTGAAGCGGAAAACTTTTCACCTTTTCTGATCTCGTTGAACCAGTCTTGATCTTGAGATCACCTAGTTTGACATTGTTTTAACCCTAGAAACTCTTGATTATGTTTTGAGACCTCCCAAAACCCTAGGGCTAATGCACAAAATCCCTTTCCCCACTAATAACTAGAATCTAATTTGGATCTGCCCTATTTCTCAATCCCAAATAGCAAGCATCCAGAACTTTCAAATCATAAGTTTTTTTTCTGTTTTTTTTGCCTGCCACTTTTTGTACATGGCCATAACCCTAGTCTAGCCATAGTCTAAACCCTCACCATGCATTGGCAAGGAACACACCAAGCCCTTGTAACTTATTGGTATGGTACCAGGTTGATATTCTCTGTCCTGTACCAGCTAGTACAGTAAAGTGCTGCCGACACTGGTTGTACCGCTGCTGCTTGGTAATCACGAGCATAAAGGAACTGGTAATAAGTTCTTTAGTTTAATTGTCTGTTGTGAATGTACTTAGCATATCAACTTTGTCTAAATCTGGAAGAAGAAGTCATCTTATGGTTGCTCAAACCTGCATCAAATGAAACAGAATCCATATGGCACAGTAACACAGAAACCCTAAACGTGGGGGATGCAATACCCTAAATAAACACATTGAATTTTAGTAATTCAACGGATACAAAGATTAAACGAGAAACTAAGTTAATGCATTAAGCCCAAAAAAATAATAATTTGGCATCAACCCCATATCAATCGATTGTTAACCTTTTAACAAAAGTTGTATGAAAGTATTTGAAGGTCAATATAGGTTAATTAAGCTACACAAGTCAAATATTATGCAAATGAATTTCACAAAATGTGAGTTAGAGAGAATGATGTACCATCCAAGCTTGAATAACAGCGAATTTTGAAATATAAGATCCATTATAAGAATTTTGAAATGCATTATTGCAACACAACTTTGCAACAAGCATTCTTTCCAAAATAACACATATTTATGTAGTAAAAATGTTCCTAAGCAACAATATGCATTAAAGAACAGTTCAACTATATAAAAAAAAAAACACAAGAATCGAGATTAGGCATTTAGCCATAGTGACCAAAAAAGATCAAACCTTTGAAGGAGTGCTGGTGATGGTGCAAACAGGATAGGATTTCGGAGTTGGTTTTGGTTGGCATTCATGGCACTCTGTTTTACCCTTGACATGGACAGTGACCTGCTCCAATCAAATTTAATATATAGTTAAAACCAACAAGACAAAGTGATACACAGCCAGAGTCGTTCTACTGTTAAACAAAAAACATTAAATCAGTTAAGGAACAACTAATTAGTGTATAAATAATCAGGGCTTAAGAAAATATCAGGAATATTAGAGCAGCTCATAATTCCATATAAAATAATTATAAATGTAATCATGAACTAGTAAAGTTTAGAAACTTCAGAGGAAGGTCCACCAAACCAATACCGAGACCCATACCAATACATTACCGGTATGGTATGGTATGCACCCTATGCTGAGATTGGGTGCCCATTTGTTTTTCACTCTTAACTATAATACCCACCACTAAATACTGGATAGTACAAGTCAGTATAGAGCAATTCATCTTGATTCAGACTAGTTCGTTTCATACCAAATTGAAACTCGATACCACATTAGCATCCTACGGAATGGTAAAGTACGGTTGGTACAGCAAACCATGCTTCAAGGTTGCCAAGCAGTGTAGTTCTTAAGAACAACTATTTCAGCATAGCATACATTTCCAACAAAATGAAAACAAGAAGTTCAATAACAAACTAAAGTCATATATATCTTTAGTATGATGTGAGGAAAAGACATGTTGAAAGCATACTAATTCACTTGACAAACAAATATAATACTCAGACAAGTTTGATGGAACGTCATGCTGTCAGTGTTTGAGTGGAACAGAATGCATTCTTTGGTGGAGGTTGAAAAGAAAAAAAGAGCACATATTACCCAGCAACATTGATCATTCCATGCATCAATCATTATCAAATTAGGAAGACAGAATATTGATCATTCCAATGTTGTTGTTCTTGTTGCTGTACAGAATATTGATCGCACTAAATTGACCATGAAGGAGGAAAAGAAGTTAACTGGAGTATGAGTTTAAATTCATCAAACAATCTTGGTAAATTCCATTGCTCATAATGTCAACCGTACAATGTTAAGAATAAGGTCCATAGTATTGGGTACTGGTACCTATGGTTTGGTATAATGCATATTGCATCGAATCGAAGGTGTACCGATCAGATGGATTGGAAAGCCCCACCCACGTCCGTCACTATACTGGGCCAAACTAAGCATTTCGATTTGGTACAAGACGGTTCGATCGGGTTCAAAAAGCCAGTATAGGTGAAATGGTTGGTTCAAGGCAGTTTACCTTCTGTACCAAACCAAGATAAAGAGGAAAGTCAAATAAGATTCAGATACAAGAGTTTTCAGGGACCTCATTAACAGACGTGTTGCATTGATTTTTTGAGTCCAAAGCACAGCAAACCATGCTTGAATAATCTCATTTCCTAATCGATTTCTTTGTTTCTTAACTGAACTGGATTAATCATTTTGATCATGTAATGCAATCTTTCCACCTGAAACAGACATAGATATATCATTAGACTTCACCTCCAACATTTAGGATCATACTGCAATATGTTCGACGGTATGCAGAAATCTTACTGTACCTTTTAGAACTTTGTGAGAAATGGGACTTTCTAGCATCACCGAATGGCAGACTTCATGTTTCCATTAGAGTGGTAGATACTTGAGAATAACAACAAATGTATCAAGGCCTTAACTCAATTTCACATGGTAAGATAAACAATCATCATCATGCCACTCAAAATCATTAGTATAACTGGAAATGTGGATCCTACTGCATTGTACATTGAAAAAATCAATTCTCTTGACTTGTTAAGATCAAAGGATGAAAAATCCTTAAAGACGTTGGGTATCTGATCTTCCATATTAAAGAAGATGAATTTGTGCTAAATGTAAGTAGCAAAATAACCGAACAAAAGCAAGACTTCTAGAGGCTTTGTTTCTTTTCTAAAGGAATGAAAAAATTTTAGTAGGAATTTGCTTCTTAGAGAGATCCAATAAAGCTTTTTATTGAGACAGAATGGTACAAACTAAAGAGACAACAATCTCTATTAATTTCCATGAAAAAACTCATCTAATATAATTTTGATAACCAAAAGCATAATTATTGCAAACATCAGAGTTGTAGTGTTGCTTCAATTTTGGACATAAAGATGAATGACCAACATTTGCTAGTCTTGTATATTTGCCCTTTATTTTTGACATATGATGTATATATTAGATCAATAATGAAACAAAAATGCTCAAGAAAATTTTGAAATACAAAGGTTTAAACCAAAGGAAAAAGAAATGAAGAATGAATGAAAAGTTTGACATGAATGAAGAAAAAATGAAGCATAATTTAAACATACGAAATATGTTAGGAACATCACCTAGAGATATTAAGCACCAGGCAGAAACCTATTGTCTTTTATACTATGAATGTTTAAAAGTTGAATTACTTGAACAAATAAGTAATTGATAAAACTAACATTTATGACATAGTTCCTGAGATAACTGGACCCTCCAAGTGAATTTTCATGGAAGGCCATCATAATATATCCTTATCTAGCTAACCTTTCATTATAGACTAAGATCAACAAAGAAAAAAGTTCTGGTAAATTGATGGCATGGATTATGTCTTTATAGTATTTAGTGTTTAAAATCTCTTAACCTGATGGTCATGTAAGTCTTCCAAGTGAGATATTATTTTCGGCAAGGTATTATTTTTGGCATGCTTCAGCAATTTTGTATGCAGAATTGTAACAAATTTCTATTATAAATAGCAAATAATGCCAACATGCTCCATAAAATATAGTATCTTCACACACATAAATGGCAGAGAGTATGATGATATCTGATTGCTCCATATAGTGTGGTCAAATCACTCAATTAAGAAAAGAATTTGACCACTCATTCAAAACAATAAAAGATGGTGCTCAGATTTGTCTTCTACATATATATATATATATATATATATATATATATATATAGAGAGAGAGAGAGAGAGAGAGAGAGAGAGAGAGAGGCTTGGCCACATTCGCATGTAGCCTTGCTCAAATCCGATCGCTGCCCCCACCATTAGATCCACAAGGATCTCAAAGCCAAAAAGCCATCCGTTAGACACCGTTTGCTGCTTAAAAAGAAGAAAAAAATCTGATGGAATACACGAAAACGAATAATGAATAAATATAAACATTATGGAAATAAATACTAACTCTTTCGGGTGATGGTAAACATTTATCAAATAAAATAAGCGCTAACATGTCCATAAGAAACAGTTAAACATAAATGATAAACACTTAGTCTGTTTTAGTAAACAAAAACACTGTAGAAATAAACAAAAACTATTGAGTCAGAGACTTTCACATGTTGCGCACTCCAAGGAACCACAGGTGGGGGCTGGACGAATGCACCTAGGTGTTGGCAAGCTGTCCCATCTGCTCCATCTCCATAAATGCACCTCATTCCTCGAGATGTACCATGTATCTAATAATTTATATTTATTTATATTAAATTTCTGTTTATTACTGCAGATTAGGTGTTTACCAGTTCAAACTAACTGTTTATTCAGAACATATTCGGAACATATTAGTATTTATTATATGGAATAAGTGTTTACCAGCATCCCGAGAGAGTGAGTGCCTATTTCCATCATGTTTGTGCTTATTATGTTGAATTTTTTTAAGCAGCTAGCAGGTGGCTTTTTCGCTTTGAGATCCATACAGATCAAAGGTGGGGGCAGTGACCGAATTTGGGCTTCGTATGAATATAGCAAAGTCCAAAACTATATATATATATATATATATATATATATATATATATATATATATAATTCTTTTGCTTAGACAAGAATTTGTACATTGTTTATCAACAAATGAATAGCACATAATTTTTCCTTCGTGAAGGCCTCTCTAGCTTCCCCTTCTAACTAGACACTAGCAAACAACAAATAAAACATCAAATTGTTGCAGTAATGAAAGCAAGTTCCTCTAGTGAACTAGGCAACAACCCATAATTTTCAAGTGGTTAACGAAAAATCTAAGTTTGGTTGCATAATAACAAGGTAAAATAAAAGAATAAATGGCATCAGCCTCTAAAAGAGTATGCAGAAATCTATAAAGCATGTGCAAGTGCATTGAATAGACTGACAACTAACAAAGGGTAGGCCGTGTTCAAAGTAAATAAAAATATAAGTCAACAATTATGCAAAATTTCTGGGAGGAATGTCCTTAAAAAAGTTAAGACTTCATGTGTGAAATTTGAAAGCCAAGATTGATGATCGCCAGAAATTTCAAGGGAAGCAATTGGCTATCCACATTTTAAAGATTTGCCGCATAAGCAGTTAACTTGCATGATTTATTACAATATTTTTGCTATTTTTAAGGGTGGATAAATATAATAATTGCACAATTCACCATCTCTAATACTTTTTGGTCAAGTGAAAAACTATCGGTTCTTCATATATGAAAATTAATTATCAGATTGTCTACATTTCATGTCTTGGCCTTCAAAATGACATACTTAACCAGCTATTGTAAGCTTGACTTGGCAAATCAAGTTGTTTCTTAATCTCTTAATGATCTTTGCTAAACCTATTTAACAATAATTAAATAACATTTATAGTATAAATTAGTAAAACCACCACTTGCATTTCCACACAGTATTCTCAACTGCTACAATGTTTACAAGTATCAGCCTTTTGCAAATTATATTCTAATATCAGCCATGTTCTGAATGGCCAACAACTTTCAACTGCTAGTATGTCAAAAATATATAACAAACCACAACTACGACCGTGCAAAATGACGAAAGTGTCTTCCCTTACTGCTTCAGAAAATTAGCCCAATAGAAAACTCTCAAGATACAACAAGAAAGATACATTCATGAGAACAAGATATAGAAAGGATAACCTAAAACAAGTTACAGAGGAAAAGTTCACCAGGAAGTTCTGTAAGTTCGATAATCATCAGTTCATTGTGTAGTTCATCGTGCGAAACTATGTTTATTACATCAAACCATCTCAGTTTGCCTTTTCTTACAAGCCTTGGACAACATAATTGTGCTAACGCCTCAGCATTAAAAAGAATGGCTGTCATGAAATTAAGATGAACCCAATTAGTTGGGACAAACTAATAATGCTTATGGTTATAAATCTCCTTCAGCTTCATACAGAAAATAATGCAACTTTGTACTTTTCTCGCAATACCATATTGTTCTTTGATATTTTGGTTTTATAACAATTAAACAATATGACTGAACCCACTGTGGCCAAGAAGCAGAAACAATCAAAGCCATAGATAAAAAGAATAATCAATCTCATAACAGAAGCAAACCTTGTGTAATATGTCACACTTATCCTTGACAAAAACAAGATTACAAAGCTCAACATTGATAATAGAATGTATATGAAAGAAAAGGTGTATAAATGAAATAAAGAATCAAATAACAAATTAAAAAGAAAAGGAAACATCATTTAACCTGCCCCAAGAACCCTGTGGTTCCACTTTCAACCAAAGGAACTCCAGCTGCCAAGCAAACGCGGTTAACATGTCGTCAAGACCATTCAAAATCACATTAAATTGCTTAAAAAAATCCACATCAAATTCGGGATCCTTGACATCTGCATGGTATGGTGTTATACTGATTTGAGGCCTAAACTTTACAACATCATCTCGAGCAAAATAAATGAAGAAAATGACATGGAAGCAGTCAGAGCAACAGCATAACACACAAGAACGTCAGAAACATCAAGTATGACATAACTATGGTAGATATATCAATATTAATGGTAGACATATCAAACATTAATATCTTACTTTAGCCTTAGATGCCCCACATGGCTCTGTCGAAACAAAATTGTCTATTATGTTACTGACTTCAATTGTGTCCATATCTATCTGCAAATAGCAAATAACAAGCATAGACTGCATGAACAAACATTGTAAATCTCATGTGAAATTTAAAATGAAAATATAATCAAATATTCTATAACTGTTAAATATAATAAGCTTTGCTGTGGTCAAGTCATTAACACGTCATAACACACACATAAACAAAGATCTAAAAAAAATTAAATATAAAAGAGAGAATGTAAAACTTTACTGCCATTTCAGACTATTATATTGCCATGTTATGGATTCCATTAAGTTCAACGTGTATGTTGCTAAAATTCTATATCAGAAATTCAGAGAAGTGAAGAAAGAATGATCTGATGCTTCATTCTGCAATCTGGACTTCAATAAAGCAAAAGTTAAGCCACTGGCCACAAAGCACTCAAAGCAGCATATCCATGGTCAGAATAATGATTAACAAAGATTATCAACAAAAACAAAAAATAGATGGAGAAGCACGAAGGTGGAACCAATAGAGAAGAATCATACGGATTGCAACTAACTCTTGATTACAAACTTTTAAAATGGACATTACAAAGCGCAAAGTAACTCTTTTATTGAGCTCAGAAAAAGAACTTACACATACAATTAGTTTGATGGTATGAATAGGAATAGATCCTTGGCTTTACTTTAAAGGAAGAAAGAAAGATTTGTGTATGTATTCAAATAATCATGCCACAGATATTGCTCAACTTGTCATCTCCAGATCAAGGTAAGCAGATGACAGGATAATTAATATGATGCACTTAAACTCTGGGGGTGGTTTTCCTTATATCATGCACATATACAAAATTTTCAAGAACAAAATTTTGATAATTATTAGAAATAAAAATGGACCCAACAGAATGATTCAAAACAAAGGCCAATCAACACCATGCAGTCAATATTTCATAGAATGCATTAATAGTGTCTATACCAACAAAAATATATTTCCTGCTTAATCTCATTGGACTTATGCGGACATATCCCAAGTCCTTTCAACTAGTACAGTCAATTGTGAGAATTAGAGTATTGCACTCCTGCTCTCTTACAGATTGGATCGTTTGATTCATAAAGCATAAAGCATTAATCAAAAATGAACCCAATTGATCTAGCTTTACAAAAAATTATGAGTTCTAATACAAAGAGAGAACAAGAATCTTAAAGGGTCTCAAAGTCAGTGCTTACAGGGCTGAGAGGAATGTGAAAATTAGAATGGAGGGTGCGGGAGGGGGGGAAGAAGGTTTTTTTTTTTTTTTTTTTTTTTTTTTTTTTGGTTTGGTGGGGGGGGGGGGGGGGGGGGGGGGGGGGCTGGTGTGGGGGTGGAGGAGGAGAGAAGAGGAGGGAGGGAATTGGGTCATAAAACATGTACCATGGGCTTAAATTGATGCCCAGAGGTTGGTGGGAAGTATCTTGATTTTGCCAAAACCTGTACAATGGGTTTAAATAGATGCCCTAAGGATGGTGGTAGCTATCTATATGCATTGAGGTTGACAACTTTGTAGGGTACTTCAATACTTTGATATCTTGCAATGGTTATTGCCTATGAATCCAACAAAGAGAGCAGAATCCAGCCCAGATAGGAAATAATTTTAAAACTTTTGGATAGTGGTGGCTATGTCACAATCCCAACATAGCACCTATAACTTTGAGAGTCCTTGTATGGCAAAATTTAGCTATGCATCAACCTAGCTCACAATGAATATCATACAAGCTTTTCCGTTCACTTCAACATTTTTGCTTTGGTCAATGCCTACCTGCAGACTTGATTCAACTTCTGTTCATTACATCTCACTCATATACTATATTGAACTAGTGATAAAATTTCAAATGTAAAGAGAATTCTAGAGCTTAAAGGCAGGTGCAATATATACAAGGAGAGCATGCACTGCCTAAAAGATGATAGTAATCACTTTCAGGTGCATGAGGGACTTAAAAAAAGGTAGCAATTCACAATTGTCGAACATAGAAAAACCAAATTGAAAAAAAAAATAAAATAATCTACCATAAATGGGCTTAGCGGTTCCATATCTGAGCTTAGGCAAAAGATTGGCATGCATTGCAGCCTCAATCTTCAATCCATGGCCCATATTTATTATTGATTTCAGAAATTCCAGTACCCAAACTTTTTAGGAAATGTGTAAGAGGTATAAGCTTTTACCAGAACTACAGATATTTCCAATTTATTTAAGTTTTGTCATTTTTAGGAGAACATTTGCGGAGAATTCGGAAACTAGTCGATGACTTGATGCCCACTTTTAGTCTTTCATCCTTCTTTATCTTGGTCATTCTACAGTAAGTTTTGGACACCAGTAGTTTCAATAAAGTTGGCAAATTTGGTCTTTGTTCACTTGATCCAATCCAACCCGTTTCTGAGCCACCTGATCACCCTTTAGGGTCACAAATTGTGCATGGATGGTATCAATAAACTTGTCGAATTGGTGGTTCAAGCAGGCTCAAGTCATAGGATTTTGAACCATATGGCCAAAACTGGATATATGTTTAGCATGATATATTTGTGAAAAAAGATATATATCACAAAATGACATCAAAGGGGGATCTAAATAGGAATGCTTGAGGTATGACAATTCATAAAAGTAACCTCAAATAATTGCGAGAAGGCCTGGTTCTTGTTCTTGCTCTCCATTCTCTTCTCCCTTTCCTCAGTCATCTTCTTTTCTCCTTTGTTTCTAGCTCTTCTTGCATTCTTTTCACCTCCCTTCTTGCATCTTCCTTAGCTCCACCTACTAACATGAAGTTGCCCCACCACCATGGTAAACCCATTCAAGCCCTATGTCACCAATACACCACCAACAACCTCCTCACATAAAAGTCTAATCACCAGATTATCACATGTTTCAAACCCATCGGGGCATCTCTTGAGATGTTAGAATGGATTAGCATCCCAAGTGTCAAGACAAACCATCCTGCCATCATCCTAGCGTCTTAATTGACACGTCTTAAGACATACCTCATCTCAAATATTGAGATATACCACCAAACGATGTCGGGACATGGCATTGTTCGGTGACACATCCCATTGCATGAAAAAATTGGGATGGTTCTATCCCATAGGATTTAAAACCTTGCTATCACCTTAGTCATATCTATTGTTCTTAACAAAGCTACCAATCACAACGATGCTCAAATCTACCTCCACCTAAGCCTTGTCGCAACCCACTCACTAACAAAGCCTGCTATCATCACGTCACTACCAGACTACCCATTGCCAAAGCTGTATACCACCAACCCAACCTATTGTCAAAGTTATGGATCCCCATTTCTCCTCTTCTCCTCTCATTTTCTCCTATCCACTGCCCTCTTCTTTGGTTCAACATTGTATTTTGAACCATCCCAAACCTCAAAGTTCAATTTGAACCAAACCGAACAAGTCCAAAACTAGGACGGTTCGGCCTCTCAATTTAGTATCAAGGTGAACTGACCAAACCGATCCCAACCGACCAAACAAACTCTATATGGACATACTGAACCAGACTAAACCACTCCAAACCGATCCACCTAGTTCGGCCTGATTTAGGTTGGTTCATGAATTGGGACCTTCTGTTCCACTTGACCAATACACCACCGGTTCAACATAGTACATCCAGTACCAAACCGCATTGGTTCTTAGTATAACGAACCTTAGTTCAAATTATCTAAGACCAACTTGCTACCAAGTCAAGTTGCTCTGCATTAGTCCTAATAGTGGAGAGTGACCTAATCCAAAGCAAACCTAACCCATTTTACTACCCCCTCTAAGTTTGGGCATCCAAATACAAGACTTGTACCTTAAGAGCCTAGGTTTAGCTTCTCTTTCTCTCTCCTCTCTTCTTCTTTGTAATTGCTATTGTGATAAATGAGTTCAAGCTCAATTTGTATAAAACAATTCATTGCTACAACCCTCTCGACGGTTGTTCTTCATGTGATTTGGATACATCGAATTAGATTATGATTTGATCCATGCATATAATTAGTTCAATCTTCATTTTTTTTAACAGCTGCAGTCTAACTTTCTTTTGTGCTGCTTTTTGCAAAATAAATCAAAATAAGCAAAAAAAAAGGGGATTCCAAACTAACTTGGTATTATTTAGTTTGCCAAGTCTTGGTTCTTTAGAGCCCCAAACACGTAGTTCCCTTCTTCTCTTTCGACCTAAAGTCAAATAGCATAAAAGCCAAATAGCATTTCCGGGGACATTACTAACCTAAATTCTTAAACGCAATAGCGAATCTTAACCACATAAACCCTTAAAAATTTCCCCACCAATTTCCCTGACATCCTAAATATATTATGACCCGTCTCATGGTTCTATATTACAATTGTGTGATAAACCCTTGTCACCTTTTTCTTTTTGGCCTACCATCACTCTTGCTAAACCTAGCTATGGATCCTACCTCTGATGGTTCTTGCATATCCACTCTCTTTATGTCCGCCTAATATGACTTTTTCTATTTCATGTAGCTTTATCATATATATCACCAATATGTCGATCACTGCCTGAATAAGAGTTCAATGTTGTTAATAGCATCTTGTTTGTTACATATATATTTTTTTTTTTTTAAAAGGACTTTGAATGTACTAGAAAATGCTAGGTCTCCTTCTAGGTGCAAACTTATGCAAGGCATCTACAGCAATTTCATTTAAGGCCTCAGCATCTTCTTGAAGCAATCTGGACCTTAAGCTAGCATAACCAATTAGGGTAGTTCAAAGAAGCAAGGATTTGCATCCCAACATGTCCCAGCCTGTCCTACAAGTACTATTTACCATTCCAACGAGAAAATAGTACCATAGCCGCCCTCAAGACACTGACCAGTACCAATAAAGATAGACAGGGACAGTTACGACCCAACACTTCGGACTAGTGCATTGCAGGACAATTATTTTCTCTTTATTTGTGTTAATGGTTGTTCCGATCTGTAGTAGCATGTTCAGGTAACAATCCCAGGACAAACCAAAATGGGTACTAGTACCAATACTCTAATCCTTCATTTCAAAACCTAAGATTAGTGACCCCATTGCCCTATAACAATGCTTATGTAGGTGTTCGAGCCAAGCAACTGAGGTAGCTCAAAAAATAAATCAGGTACCAATATGAAAATAAATCAGCTGAGTGAATTAGTTCCTTTCTTAACTAATTACGGCATCCACAAATGCCCTAGAGGCAAAAGACAGGAGGGACAGAGAGAGAGAGAGAGAGAGAGAGAGAGAGAGAGAGAGAGCAAGAGAAAAAAAATAGTTAGATCTAGGACCAAAAACAACTATAGGAAAAAAATGGGTACAAGGTGACAAAACTCAAGCCTTTTTTTTACTCTTTCCTCCTCTCTTTTCTAATTTTCAATGTCTTTACCATGCAGACAATGGCTACTACTATAACAGCCAGTGTTGTATTTAGGCGATACTACTATGAGTATTGTCATTTGCAGCTCTTGTTTGCTATTTTGGTTGGCATTGCATGAACGAACAAAAGTTACTATGTTGTCATCAAGGCCGTATTGATGACTAGGCTCCAAAATTTAAACATCAGTTCGACCTCCAGTCACCCATTTGTTGCTGCAATGTAGCAAGGATTCGGAACTCATGATAAACATTAGAATATAAAATTGTTATAGATGAAACTATGATAATTCTGCTAAAATCATTTGTAAACTTCTTGTTTCATGCAAACAAGGCTATTTTAATCTACACATGAGTCATCCTTGTCATGGTTTATCTCATAAACTATACTTTCCATTTGACCTTGGTGTACACCTAATGAAAAAACTTATTTATCCTTGTCCCGACAATGAGCATCTTCAAACTGTCAACTATACTTCATTGTGAAAATGCCAAAGCCATAGGTGCACAAGTGTGTTCATAACTAAACTATAAGTATAAAGAATCTCTTCCTTCTAATTAGTAACTATATTGCTTCTGGCACCTAACCATCACTAAAGGATTGCCACACTTTCAAAGATCATATTTTGTCCACAAGATGTTCTTCACATGCATTTCCGTTCCATCCATCGTTTAATTCCTTAGGCTCCAAGCCAATTATCAGTTCCCCCTATGTCATCCTTTAATTTTTCAGAGAAAGATGCATTTTAATATCCTAGATTCCACATATGTAAATCTCCTTTATGTCATATAAATCTGCATCATCTCCCGATCAGCCACCTATCCTCAGAGTACACAATCATAAACTAAAAATCTACAGATGTATCTCACTCTTCCCTACTAAGCATAATCTATTTGTATTACAACAGTACTACAAGTGATTGGATGATAACCTCATTTCTAAAAACCGCATGTTGATGTAAAACCATGTACCATACAATCTTAACTTCATATACAATCCACCACTACAAAATTATATCCCTATAATTTACTAGTAATTATTCTTGCATCAATCCAATGATAATAGCAATATTATTTTTTAGTATAATTATAACAATAATAATGATAAATAGTATATTATAACAATAATATAAAGCATGAGTAGCTCGTTGTTTCCCATGAGGTAACATTAACAACTCAATGACAAGGTAATCATATCACTTTGCATATCAAAAAACCAAGCTACTATACCGGCATTTACAGTTTTCAATTACAACCAAGCAAACGAGACCTTCTACAACTGCAATTCCTTTTGTAGGCAATTAAATTGCACAACAGAATTGCATGCAATTTAATCATATGCAACCAAAGGGCCCCTTGATAATACTCAAATTCTCGAGTATTTTACCACCAAGCACAACAATCTAGAGTGTCTAGAGTATTTCGGCAGAAGTATCATGCTTATTTGTTCCTTTTCTTCGCTTCTATTATGGCATCAGCATAATTTCTTTCGCAAAATTGTCATGTAATAGTCAATTTACTCTAGTATGCATCTTTTCGCATTGTATCCTATGAAAGTGTTATGATGTAGAAAATTTTGAGGATGAATTAGGAATTGGCAACATAATTGCAAACACCTGGATATTTCAAATCGATGCCAAGGTAATACGATGCAATAAACTTTCGCTTCTTCAGACTTCGACCAATGCTAATCAAATGGAGGTGAAAATCACCACACAGAATGAACCATACCAAAGCCCACCTAATAATGTGAGCCCCATGTCTGATGAATGGTTCAGTCAAACATATAGGTATTTGTAGTTCATGTTGCATGGGCATGATTTGTGCCTACATGCCTGCATGCATTTGTAAACAAAACACCCCTCTTATATTACTATCTTCTTGTTAAACATGTGGGTAAGAAGGGATAAGTTGGCATCTAATATAAGTACTGAGCTGAAAAGTATCTGTGAAAATATATTACCAAAATAATATACTGACATGCAACTTCTAATAAAAACATCCATAAGTACACATGTATATGTATATATGTATAGATTGATCCTCATTAAATTTATAATACTCAGTGTTTTTATGTTTGCTAACATGTTATTGATAAAAATCAGTCTTCAGAGTTGAATAATCAAGCTAGGTTTGGTATGTAAAATTTACAGTGGAAAATTAAAGCAAACTTGAGACCATTAGCAACTTGACCTTTTCCATAGCATTTAAATGTAGAAACTTCAGAATGGTTTGGATTTCCCTCCTTTTGTTTCCAAGAAAGAAATTAAATATTTAAGATGACTGCCTGTTTAAGACATCCTTAGTTTAGACATCCCTGTTTCAAGCATTCTTTGAGAATGACACAAGACAACTACAATGTAGGAATTCAAATGCTGCGTCATTAACAATCCTTTTAACTTGTACATTAAGCTTGAAGGGCACAATTTATTAGCATCTTTAAGATATAAATTGTGATGTGCGGTAAAAAAGTCTCCACATAAAACGGTTGACGTAGGCAGACAGGCCGGGCCCACATTAGGACTACGACAGACCCTCAAAAGCCGAAGGACGCGCCACCGACTTCTGCCTCGGCATCTCTACCGAGCCTTGCTAGACCGAGCTTCGCCAACCGAACCTCAGCTAACCGGCCTTAAGTCTCACCGAGTCTCGCTCCCGAGCCAGAGCGACCGAACCTCAGCTGACCGACCTTCAGCTTCCCCATGTCTCACTCCTGAGCCAGAGCGATCGAACTTCAACAGTCGGGAACTACCCGACCAACCCTCCTTTTTAGCCAACCTTCGGCCCGCACTGAATATCTCAGTGATCAAATCACTGGAATCATGAGGATCTTATAACTCCTTCCTGAAGTAGTCCTTCAAAACGAAAATAAGAGCCGGATACGGCTCTCCCTCTTCATGATTTATGGGATCACGAATCCCCCCGATAAGATATACGACAATTCGGACTTATCATTACCTAACTTTCATAACAACTCAACTCATCTAAGCCTTTTCCCAACTACATGGGGTCGGCTACATGAATCTGCTTCCTCCACTCTGCTCTATTCAGGACCAAGTCGACATTTAAATTGTAAATAGTTATATTTTTTTTAATTACCTTTGCCCATGTTAGTTTAGGTCTACCTCTACCTCTATGCTTACCATGAATTGTTAAAAGATTACTCTTTTTAACTGAAGCATCTAAAGGTCTACGTTGTATATGTCCAAACCACCGTAATCGATTTTCTCTCATTTTATCTTCAATTGGGGCTACTCCTATCATTTCTCTTACATGTTTATTTCTAATTCTATCTTTTAAAGTTTAACCACATATCAATCTTAACATACACATTTCTATTACACTTAATTTATTCACATGTTGTTTCAATATTGCCCAACACTCTATTCCATATAGCATAGCTGGCCTAATAGCAGTTTTATAAAATTTTTCTTTCAATTTTAATGGGATGCACCGATCATACAATACTCTCGAAGCACTCCTCCACTTAATCCATCCTGCTTTAATTCTATTATTCACATCTTCACTTTGGCCACCTCGTGCCGAAGCTCAAAACACTACAGGCGACACGAGGTTAACTCCTCGATCAGCATATTCACCCTCTCCGCCGCCTCGGCCTCATTCTTTTTGTCCAAGAAATAAGGTCAGTTTCGTTAGAAGCAAAATGATACGGAGGAATGAATAAATTATATACTTCGGCAACAGCCTCAGCCTGCTGAGCAGTCTTCTTCTCCGCCTCTGCAGCCTGCTATTAAGCTTTTCTTCTTTTTATATTGATGGAGCTTCCTCAAGGCATGCTCAAGCTTTGCCCAATCTTTCCCAACCTTATGCTATACAGACACAAGATCGACTATGGCACTGGCGGCCAGTCGTTGGTTGAATTCAAACTTGCGACCTTTGTCGGCAATCTCTTATTCAACACATTTCTTTCATCCACAGCCTCAGCCCAGGACTTTGACAATTCTAACCAAGCCTCCTCGCTGATTTATTAGCTTCCTCAAGCTTGGCTCGAGCTTTGGTTAATTACTCAGAAAGCTGACTAACCAAGGCCTCTTTATTACGAAGCTCAGCAACCTCGCTTAATGCCTGGTCTCGAGTCTCCATCGCCGCGTATAAACACCCATATAACGCCTTCTAAAGGATTATCGCTTGCAAAAGAACGAGGCAAATAAGCTCAGAGACAACTGGATAAGCTGAAAGAGAGAAGATAGGCATTCTTACCCGAAAGGCAGAAATGCTCATGTCCCTCCGAAGGTCGAGATTCTGGATTCCGAGCAAATCCTCCAAATCATCAGGGACCTCAAACCCCTCGATTGTGAAGGAAATAGTATCTGGGCCAGCTTCATCACACTCCGCTCCCGAAGGACCTTCTCCGAAACGAAAGATGGAGCGAAACAATCGAAGCCGTGACCTCAACGACCTCGTCTCAGGGTCAAGGGTTAGGGGTCGAGGAAGATCGATCCGGTCGACCCCCTCCGCCGAGAGCCCTTCTTGACCCTCGGCACTTTCCCCGGCCTCTTCTCGCTCCTCGAGGAGAGGTCCCTCCATAGACGGAGGAATGGCATCACCGCTTGTCGCAATAGCCGTCTCCATCCCCTCGGACTCGGCTATGTGCTTTATTCAATGCGGCTCATCGAGAGTAGTCTCGAATGGGATATTGGAGACCGGATAGAAGAACTTATTTATCGAAACATTTTCTTCTTCTCGGAACTCATCTCTTAACTCCTTCAGGCAGATATTCTCCGGCTCTTGGGACTGCACCAACTGCAAGCTCCGTTGCGCCTTCGTCGGCTCCTTTTCCTCTTGGGCTGGCACTTCAGTCACGGCTTCCTTTGTCATCTCTTCTGATAGCGCCGGAACCAACGCAAGGCTCGGTCCTGAATCTCCCCAGCCACCCCTTCCCGAAGAGCTCGAGGAGCCGAGTCTTGCCCTTTTCTCCGAAAGACTCGGCAAGAACAAAGAAGACTCATGACCGAGTTTGGCCTTCTCTTTCTAGTCAAGACTCAACCAGAAAGAGAAAGACTTGGAATCAGGCTTCGTCCTCTTTTTCATTGGGCTCGGCAAGGTCAAATGCGGTCGCTTCTCGCCTCTCTTCTCACCTGAGCCACGCTTCGAGGTCTTGCCGAGCTCAAGGCGACGCTCGGATCCTCATCAACTGGGCCCGCATCGAGTGCCAGAGCCTCACGATGGACCCGGTCACCGTCGAGTACAACACCATCTCGATGTTTCTCGTCTTTCTTTTTGCTCTAGTTGCCGTTTAGCATCTCCCTCATCCAAGATCCGAGATTTGATTCAGTCGCTGAAAACAGAGAACAGCCAAAAATTAGCCGCGCTTCGACAAGACCGAAGTTCAAAAGGATAGGGATCGTACTCACCTTGAGGGTTGATACTGCTAAGACCAGCTTTGTAAAGTGCATCCTTGGCGAAGAGAACCAGTGAGACCAGCTTTGTAAAGTGCATCCTTGGCGAAGAGAACCAGATTGAAAGCGCACTCCAGCTGGAAAGCACTTTGAGATCGTCCATCTTCTGCCTCGATAGTCAAGCTCTATTAAGGTCCTCGAAGAATTTCCCCTACAACCGAGGAAAGAGACACTCGCCACTCCAGCGAATAACGAAAAAGCAGGGTAGAACCCCCGACACCCTTTTGAATGTCCTTTTGGGTCCGATGTAGGGCCAAGAGCTCCTGAGGCAGAAAATGTTATGACATGCTCGGAACAAAGGCACCGTCGCCATCACCCCCATCAACTAGCATATGAGATGAACTTCACAATGTGCCGCCAGCTGTTCGAAGCCACCGCTGAGGCACAAATGCTGTAGAACGTCATCATCCCCACGATAACTGGATGAAGAGGAAGGTGGACTTTCACCTTGAAGCATTCCTTGTAAAAGGTCTCAGACTCTAGTTCATCCGTCACCCTCTGCTTAGAACCCAGCACTCGCAGTTTATAGTCGTCAGAAATCCAGTATTCACAGCGATTCCTCTCCAGTTCCGCCGAAAACATTGTCGAAGCTATGCAGGTCGGGCGCTCCATATCCTCAGAACGAATGGCAACAGAGCTAGCCATTGTCTTCTTCAACTGAGAATACTTAACCTCAGAAGGAAGAGTAGCGCCAAAGGTTTGAAAAGATGTGACTGCAGAAGATACTAGTCTCTTCTTTTTTAAAGCCGCTGTACAAGACGACAGAATATTATCAGTGGAGAACCCTAAGAGCCGCAAGCTTTCGGTTCAAGCACCGTGATCTCCGGCTCCGCCACTTGTCATTCCGCCAATCGCCCTTGATCGAGTCTCGAGAAGGCTCCACTTGCCGGATGGGCTGGGATGGAAGCGCAGCAGTTCGGCATTAATGGCATCATTACGGCGTGTCTCTTTGAATTCTGCCCTTGCCAATGAAATTCAGCCATCAGGACTCTACTCGCTACGCCCGAAATCAAACTTCGAACTAGGGAGCGGGGGGGCGGGGGGGGGGGGGAGGGGGGGCAAGTGATGCGGCGTAAAAAAGTCTCTGCATAAAACGGCTGACGTGAGCGAATAGGCCGAGCCCACATTAGAACTACAGCTGACCCTCGAAAGGCAAAGGATGCCCCACTAATTTCGGCCTTGGCATCTCCGCCCGAGCCTTGCCAGCCCAAGCTTCACCAATCGAACCTCAGTTGATCGACCTTTAGCCTAACCGAGTCTTGCTTCCAAGCCAAAGTGACCGAACCTCAGCTGACGGACCTTCAGCTTCCCCATGTCTCGCTCTCGAGCCAGAGCAACCGAGCCTTAATAATCGGGAACTACCCGATCGACCCTCCTCTTTAACCGACCTTCGGTCCGCACCGAATATCTCGGCCATCAAATCACTGAATTACAAGGATCTCGAAACTCCTTCCCATAGTCCTTCATAAACGGAAACGGGAGCCCGATACGGCTCTTTTTATGATTTGCGGGATCACGAATCCCCCAATAAGGCATATAATAAGTCAACCTTATCATTGCTCAACTTCCACAACAACTCTCCGAAAATTAGGTAACAGCTTACCAGATCCTCTCCCTTTAAATATCGGGCCCCGAGAGCCCTAAAAGAGAAGCAACTCTGTGAGAACTCCTCTTCTTTTTAGAACCTTCTCCTTATTATCTGAAACTGAAAGTCATCCACTACATTGGACGTCGGAGGGTCTTTCGCAGGGATCGCTCGCCTCCTTTCTTGCAATACGACGTTGTTTTGCAGGCCCCCACGGATAAAAAAACGCCACCCAGATCCTGACATGCGCTGCCACCTCGTCCCCAAGTCAGAGAACGAAAATCTTCGACAACAAATTGCTTATAAGTCATTGACCATATTGATTTATTGGCACCTTTACATTTCATCAGCCTAACTCTAATTCTAACAACAATGTCTAAATTCATCTCCACACTAGTTTCTACAAGAACCAAAAAAAAAGGCAGCATTCTCTAGGTCATCAATTTTGATCATATCCTCAAAAATGTTCACTTAAATACATTTAAATGATTTCAGCAAGCAGTTAGACACTTATCTACTTAAGAAATTAAAAAATGACTTTATTATAACCATTTCTTGAAGGAAAAAAAGGAAACTGCATTGATATAACACCTCCAAAACATCGCTGTCTCATTTTGTTATTGTCTTCTTTCTTACCATAAATTCTAAAAGATCAAAAAATTGGGCAATCTAAATAACATGAAATAATATATGTTACTCTAACCTCCTGATGTAAAGTTAATTGTATCTACATCACTTTGTTTTTTGTGTGTATGCATTTTAGAGATAAGAGATCATAGCTCAAATTATCACTGAAACCCCATCATCAAAATCTAGAGTTGACCAGATTTGAATGGAGTTCCTCTCAAGTGTAGCTATGTCAAATCTAAACATGACCAGATCTGATTAGGGATCCTCTCAAGTAGAGCCAAATCAAGTGCCATCTCTCTATATATATCTAAATAATAAGCACATACATGATATAACAAGCCTATATAGACCCTCACATAACTAAATTTAACAGGTTCGACCATCCTGTACATACTATATATGAGGAGAATTAACATAAGGTACCAGGACAGACCAAACAATATTGACAAATAAGACAAGATCCAAATCTAGATATGAGCAAAAAACTATCATAAAACGGAAAGAAAAGGCCTATTATAACAAGGTTATGTTTAAAGAATAGACAGCCATCAAAATAAGGACCTGTGCTTGATGTTTATATGGCATGACAATTCCTGCTGAAGATCCTCAACTGTGAGCACAGTCCCACCGGTAACAGGAGCAGGAAGTTCAGCTACGGACTGCACAAAATAGTTATAAAAGAATATTTAAGGACCCTAATATAAATAGAACCAGCTAAAGAAAGCTATAAAAAAAATGGCATTATAATATTGTCAAGGTTCATTGCATGACTGGCAGCAACATCTTCTAAATCATCACCAGCCTCAAAGATAAGGGTTGAGCCTTGCATTATCAGTGGTAAATTCAAGCCCAGTTTGTTTTTCACTATCTTCTCAACAAAGTCCCGTAACTTTGAGGTTCGGGTGTTTATCTCCAGAAGTAGAGGTGTCTGATTTATACCGTGTTATACATAATTACATTACAGAATTAAGAATATATGTGAATATGTGAAAACATACAAAAGCGTAAGATATAAGAGTACCTCAGAACAGACGTAACATGATTTATTAGCCTCAAATGGCTGCACTGGCATTAAAAGCATCTTTCTTGATGGGTGTTCAAGACAATGCCATCATGAGAAATACAAAAAACTATATAATAGTAAGCATAAATTTAGTCAGTGAAAGACAGTTATAAAGAAAGACCCAAATTCCTCAAGTACATTCAGGTGAAGGAGCAGATACGGGAGAGAGGGAGGATGAAATAATTAAAAATGTAAACAATGGAATAGCACAAACTCACGACACCAATTACAGCTAATGTCAAACAACACATTTCATGTGATGAGAAGAATTAATGGAAAGAGAAAGGTAGCACAACGTGAGTTTAGGTACATTAGAACACACCTGTAGTTCTGAAAATCACCCTGGAGAACATTGATTGCTTCAATTACTATCAGACCAGCAATAATAGCATTTGTTGTTGCAACAGCATGAACAATATTGCCTGCAATACCTTTAGCTTCAAATAGACTATGCAATGGAATTCCAAAAGAAGATGCCCTGATATTTGCTGCAGCAGTCACAAATTCTACAGCCAATTGATCATCCTTGTCAAAAGTCAGATTCCCAATATCCTGAAAACCAAAATCACTGAGAATTCAAGGTAGAACAATGACAAAAACAGATTAAAACTTCTGAGAGGCAATGAAGATGGACCTTCTGTCGTTTTTCAATATATAATCTTAGGGCCTCCAAAAAGATTCTTGAATTCTCAGCAAGACTCCAAATATCCTGAGGATTCTTTAGACCAAGCGATGACATAGCAGACACTGCTGACTCCTCGGTGTCACATTTCTTCTCCAAATTTCCATTTTGTTGGATAAGTTTGTCTGGCAGTACATCTCTGACATAGACAGGCCTCGGCTTGTTTCTATTCTTCCATGTTTCTTCATTAGCTGATGCAACTTCAATGTTATATCCAAACACATGATCATAAATTTTACAACCATACTGTTCAGGATCCCCATCTGCCCTTCGCTCAAACACATCTTCCACAGGATTCGTTGAATTAGTGCCATCATTGGTGCCATCACTAGAACGCACATTAAGACCGTTCTCCTGATTTTTATCTTCAAACAACTTTGCAAAAAGCAGGTCCTTTGCCCAAACAATACAGTGAACAAACTGCCAATATAAGATACAGATTTAAATATTAGACTAGATCATAAAAACTGTGAAGATCAAGTCAGCCATACAGTATTAATCTTCAAAAAACTAGCAACCAAAGTTGAAAATAGAAGGCCATATCTTCACTATCTATTAGTTTTATATGGCTTGGCGGCCTGTGATTCTACGCTTTCAAATTAAGCATATTTATAAAGACAAACAGGGAAGAAAAAATGTTGGATGCACATGTCTCATGAGCTTGTTACTTGTTGCAGTATAAAAGTAAGTTTCCATCCCCTTGGTCCACATTATTTGCGAATAGAATGTACAAATCTTGCAGTACAATTATCAAAGTTGCAAATAGCCCATTATTTCTAACAGTAAATAATACCATTTTTTAGCCCATTATCTTCTAACAGTAAATGACATCAATTTTTTTCTAAAAAAATATTATTTTGATGGATTTATATAAAGAAATAAAGCAAGTGGTTGATTTATTAAAAGAGATTCTTCTCTTAAGCTTGTCTATACCGAGGGGAGAAAGTTTTGCTATTGCTCAATCCTTTTGGTTGAATTCAGCTGTTTCAGACTTCCATATGCAGTTGCATGTTCACTTGCCTATCTATGTCATGCAATTTGTTACTTAATTCTCATATTTATATTTTATTGTGAAAGATATTATGCTTAGTTATATGTCTAAATCATGCCATTAGAGTGCAACTCTCCATAAATCTGCATCCACTCTAGACTGTCACAGGAAGAGAGGTTTGAATTTCTAGTCATGCTACTCTGTTGTTCCTACTAATTTCTACTTGACAGCAATAAACACCAAGAACATATTAAGCTCAGTTTGAGCACAAAACTGAAGTTTTCCCACTATCTATGTTTTTGTTTCATTACTATAGATTATTAAGATTCCTTTTCATGTCATCGGTGATGGAATCATAGTATAACTTGCAGTTGCAGTTCTATTCCTGAGAAGATATATTTATTAGACATCTTCTGACTTCAACAATCCATTCAATCTATTTCTTTCATTGCAATACTTTTTTGGCCCACATGTTTCATATGTAAAATTATGAGAACGTGCATTGTGCAATCTGTAACTTTATATGTTTATTGCTTTATGCAAGCAACAATGTTTTGGTTGGTAAATAGAGATGTTATATGTTTGAAATTTTCAGTGATAGCTATCATAGAATTTGTATATTGTATAATCTGTAAGACTGTAACTTAATATGTTTATAACTTTATGCAAGCAACAATGTTTCGGTTCGCAATGAAACAGAGATGTTATATGTTTGAACTTTATAGTGATAGAAATCATAGAATATGTACATTGTGTAATGTGTAAGACTGTAACTTTATATGTTTATGGCTTTATGCAGGTTATAATGTTTCAGTTGGTAATGAAACAAAGACGTTATATTTTTTGGATGGTAATGAAACAAAGATGTTATATTTTCGAACTTTACAGTGATAGATATCATAGAATATGTACATTTTGTAATCTGTAAGACAGTAACTTTATATGTTTATGGCTTTATGCAGGAAATAGTGTTTCAGTTGGTAATGAAACGGAGATGTTATGTGTTTTGGTTGGTAATGAAACAAAGATGTTATACATTTGAACTTTATAGTGATAGATATCATAGAATTTGTATATTGTGTAATTTGTAAGACTGCAACTTTATATGTTTATGGCTTTATGCAGGTAACAATGTTTTGGTTGGTAATGATACAGAGATGTTATATGTTTTAGTTGGTAATGAAACAAAGATGTTATAGGTTTGGACTTTATAGTGATGGATATCATAGAATTTGTATATTATGTAATTTTTAAGACTGTAACCTTATACGTTCGTAACAATGTTTTGGTTGGTAATGATAAAGAGATGTTATATGTTTTAGTTGGTAATAAAACAGAGTTTCTTGTGTGTAATCTGAGTGTGCAATCAAACAATTTGTATATTGTGCAATCTGTAACTTGTATATTTGAATTTTGTAATGATAGGTGTTATGGAATTTGTATATTATGTGTAACTTGTTGAAACAGAGTCACAAAAATGTTATATGTTTGAATGTTGTAGTGACAGATGTTCCTGTTATCAAATTTGTATATTAGGTAACTTATCAATTATTGTATAGTAATGGTATTGTACCAATATATGAATATTCTAAACTCATATCATGGTATTTTAAGCCTTGTGATATATACAAAGGCCCCATACCGATGGACAATATATCACACAAAACAGATCAAATAACAAGAACAAAAATGAAAAGGAATGAGGGTGGCCACAGTATCCACTTGTACATGCTCCAGAATAGGCCTAAATAATAAGCAGAATGAAAATTACTATGCTAGGCTATGCTAGAAATAACTATAAGGGCACACAAAACATTTATTTAAGTTGGCATAACCAACAAGCTTGAGAAATAGATGCTCCATCTAAAAGAAACTACAGTCGAGAACTCAAGCAACAATACTGAAATGACAACAATTTTTTTTCCAAGTCTTGGAAGCAACTTTCAGCTACTAAATGACCGTACTAAAGATTCTCAAGAAACAAAAAAAAAATGTAGTAATAATTATTGGTAGTAGAGTACACCCTAAAAATCATTTGGCATACTAAACATATTATTTAGATGTTTCATTGTTATCTCTCCTGTGTATTGGTAGTAGAGTACACCCTAAACTTTTCACCTTTTCTGATCTCCTTGAACTAGTCTTGATCTTGAGATCAACTAGTTTGACATTGTTTTAACCCTAGAAACTCTTGATTATGTTTTGAGACCTCCCAAAACCCTAGGGCTAATGCACAAAATCCCTTTCCCCACTAATAACTAGAATCTAATTTGGATCTGCCCTATTTCTCAATCCCAAATAGCAAGCATCCAGAACTTTCAAATCATAAGTTTTTTTCTTTTTTTTTTTTGCCTGCCACTTTTTGTACATGGCCATAACCCTAGTCTAGCCATAGTCTAAACCCTCACCATGCGTTGGCAAGGAACACACCAAGCCCTTGTAACTTATTGGTATGGTACCAGGTTGATATTCTCTGTCCTGTACCAGCTAGTACAGTACAGTGCTGCCGACACTGGTTATACCGCTGCTGCTTGGTAATCACGAGCATAAAGGAACTGGTAATAAGTTCTTTAGTTTAATTGTATGTTGTGAATGTACTTAGCATATCAACTTTGTCTAAATATGGAAGAAGTCGTCATCTTATGGTTGCTCAAACCTGCATCAAATGAAACGGAATCCATATGGCATAGTAACACAGAAACCCTAAACGTGGGGGATGCAATACCCTAAATAAACACATTGAATTTTAGTAATTCAACAGATACAAAGATTAAATGAGAAACCAAGTTAATGCATTAAGCCCAAAAAAATAATTATTTGGCATCAACCCCATATCAATCGATTGTTAACCTTTTAACAAAAGTTGTATGAAAGTATTTGAAGGTCAATATAGGTTAATTAAGCTACACAAGTCAAATATTATGCAAATGAATTTCACAAAAATGTGAGTTAGAGAGAATGATGTACCATCCAAGCTTGAATAACAGCGAATTTTGAAATATAAGATCCATTATAAGAATTTTGAAATGCATTATTGCAACACAAAACTTTGCAACAAGCATTCTTTCCAAAATAACACATATTTATGTAGTAAAAATGTTCCTAAGCAACAATATGCATTAAAGAACAGTTCAACTATAAAAAAAAAAAACACAAGAATCGAGATTAGGCATTTAGCCATAGTCACCAAAAAGATCAAACCTTTGAAGGAGTGCTGGTGATGGTGCAAACAGGATAGGATTTCGGAGTTGGTTTTGGTTGGCATTCATGGCACTCTGTTTTACCCTTGACATGGACAGTGACCTGCTCCAATCAAATTTAATATATAGTTAAAACCAACAAGACAAAGTGATACACAGCCAGAGTCATTCTATTGTTAAACAAAAACATTAAATCAGTTAAGGAACAACTAATTAGCGTATAAATAATCAGGGCTTAAGAAAATATCAGGAATATTAAAGCAGCTCATAATTCCATATAAAATAATTATAAATGTAATCATGAACTAGTAAAGTTTAGAAACTTCAGAGGAAGGTCCACCAAACCAATACCGAGACCCATACCAATACATTACCGGTATGGTATGGTATGCACCCTATGCTGAGATTGGGTGCCCATTTGTTTTTCACTCTTAACCATAATACCCACCACTAAATACTGGATAGTACAAGTCAGTATAGAGCAATTCATCTTGATTCAGACTAGTTCGGCTCATACCAAATTGAAACTCGATACCACATTAGCATCCTACGGAATGGTAAAGTACGGTTGGTACAGCAAACCTTGCTTCAAGGTTGCCAAGCATTGTAGTTCTTAAGAACAACTATTTCAGCATAGCATACATTTCCAACAAAATGAAAACAAGAAGTTCAATAACAAACTAAAGTCATATTATATCTTTAGTATGATGTGAGGAAAAGACATGTTGAAAGCATACTAATTCACTTGACAAACAAATATAATACTCAGACAAGTTTGATGGAACGTCATGCTGTCAGTGTTTGAGTGGAACAGAATGCATTCTTTGGTGGAGGTTGAAAAGAAAAAAAGAGCACATATTACCCAGCAACATTGATCATTCCATGCATCAATCATTATCAAATTAGTAAGACAGAATATTGATCATTCCAATGTTGTTGTTCTTGTTGCTGTACAGAATATTGATCGCACTAAATTGACCATGAAGGAGGAAAAGAAGTTAACTGGAGTATGAGTTTAAATTCATCAAACAATCTTGGTAAATTCCATTGCTCATAATGTCAACCGTACAATGTTAAGAATAAGGTCCATCGTATTGGGTACTGGTACCTATGGTTTGGTATAGTGCATACTGCATCGAATCGAAGGTGTACCGATCAGATGGATTGGAAAGCCCCCACCCACGTCCACCACTAGGCCAAACTAAGCATTTCGATTTGGTACAAGACGGTTCGATCGGGTTCAAAAAGCCGGTATAGGGCGAAATGGTTGGTTCAAGGCAGTTCACCTTCCGTACCAAACCAAGAGGCCAAGCTGTCCTGGCTCTGGACCAGTTCAGTTCTGTTTGCCCAGAATTGTCTAGTACGGGACGCTTTGACTAACCTTGGTTAGGAATGTAGAGCAAAAGGAAATTTCGGCCATGAGTAACCCAATCCCAAAATATTCATCCAATCAACAAATTATAAAAATGTACAGGATAGTTAGCCACCAATCCTTTACTGTTTAATATATCCAATGTGCCTAGCTTCACAACAACTCTTGATCCAGAAAAGTCATGGGATAAGATGCTTGCAAACTTCAACATTGTCTGGAAGACAATTCCAATATAATTGCATGTTTCTGGGATAAAACAAGATAAAGAGGAAAGTCAAATAAGATTCAGATACAAGAGTTTCAGGGACCTCATTAACAGACGTGTTGCATTGATTTTTTGAGTCCAAAGCACAGCAAACCATGCTTGAATAATCTCATTTGCCTAATCGATTTCTTTGTTTCTTAACTGAACTGGATTAATCATTTTGATCATGTAATGCAATCTTTCCACCTGAAACTGACATAGATATATCATTAGACTTCACCTCCAACATTTAGGATCATACTGCAATATGTTCGAGGGTATGCAGAAATCTTACTGTGCCTTTTAGAACTTAGTGAGAAATGGAACTTTCTAGCATCACTGAATGGCAGACTTCATGTTTCCATTAGAGTGGTAGATACTTGAGAATAACAACAAATGTATCAAGGCCTTAACTCAAGTTCACATGGTAAGATAAACAATCATCATCATGCCACTCATTAGTATAACTGGAAATGTGGATCCTACTGCATTGTACATTGAAAAATCAATTCTCTTGACTTGTTAAGATCAAAGGATGAAAAATCTTTAAAGACGTTGGGTATCTGATCTTCCATATTAAAGATGACTTTGTGCTAAATGTAAGTAGCAAAATAACCGAACAAAAGCAAGACTTCTAGAGGCTTTGTTTCTTTTCTAAAGGAATGAAACAATTTTAGTAGGAATTTGTTTCTAAGAGAGATCCAATTAAGCTTTTTATTGAGACAGAATGGTACAAACTAAAGACACACCAATCTCTATTAATTTCCATGAAAAAACTCATCTAATACAATTTTGATCGAATAAAACTCTTCTAATACAATTTTGATAATGCCAAAAGCATAATTATTGCAAACATCAGAGTTGTTGTGTTGCTTCAATTTTGGACATAAAGATGAATGACCAACATTTGCTAGTCTTGTATATTTGCCCTTTATTTTTGACATATGATGTATATATTAGATCAATAATGAAACAAAAATACTCAAGAAAATTTTGAAATACAAAGGTTTAAACCAAAGGAAAAAAGAAATGAAGAATGAACGAAAAGTTCGACATGAATGAAGAAAAAATGAAGCATAATTTAAACATACGAAATATGTTAGGAACATCACCTAGAGATATTAAGTACCTGCAGAAACCTATTGTCTTTTATACTATGAATGTTTAAAAGTTGAATTACTTGAACAAATAAGTAATTGATAAAACTAACATTTATGACATAGTTCCTGAGATAACTGGACCCTCCAAGTGAATTTTCATGGAAGGCCATCATAATATAACCTTATCTAGCTAACCTTTCATTATAGACTAAGATCAACAAAGAAAAAAGTTTAGGTAAATTGCTGGCATGGATTATGTCTTTATAGTATTTAGTGTTTAAAATCTCTTAACCTGATGGTCATGTAAGTGTTCCAAGTGAGATATTATTTTGGCAAGGCATTATTTTTGGCATGCTTCAGCAATTTTGTATGCAGAATTGTAACAAAATTCTATTATAAATATCAAATAATGCCAACATGCTCCATAATAATATAGTATCTTCACACACATAAATGGCGGAGAGTATGATGATATCTGATTGCTCCATATAGCGTGGTCAAATCACTCAATTAAGAAAAGAATTTGACCACTCATTGAAAACAATAAAAGATGGTGCTCAGATTTGTCTTGTACAAATATATATATATATATATATATATATATATATATATAGAGAGAGAGAGAGAGAGAGAGAGAGAGAGAAGAGAGATAGGCTTGGCCACATTCGCATGTAGCCTTGCTCAAATCCGATCGCTGCCCCCACCATGAGATCCACAATGAACTCAAAGCCAAAAAGCCATCCGTTAGACACCGTTTGCTGCTTAAAAAGAAAAAAAAAATCTGATGGAATAAACAAAAACGAATAATGAATAAATATAAACATTATGGAAATAAATACTAACTCTTTCGGGTGATGGTAAACATTTATCCCATAAATAAGCGCTAACATGTCCATAAGAAACAGTTAAACATAAATGATAAACACTTAGTCTGTTTTAGTAAACAAAAATACTGTAGAAATAAACAAAAACTATTGAGGCAGAGACTTTCACATGTTGCGCACTCCAAGGAACCACAGGTGGGGGCTGGACGAATGCACCTAGGTGTTGGCAAGCTGTCCCATCTGCTCCATCTCCATAAATGCACCTCATTCCTCGAGATGTACCATGTATCTAATAATTTATATTTATTTATATTAAATTTCTGTTTCTTACTGCAGATTAGGTGTTTACCAGTTCAAACTAACTGTTTATTCAGAACATATTCGGAACATGTTAGTATTTATTATATGGAATAAGTGTTTACCATCATCCCGAAAGTGTGAGTGCTTATTTCCATCATGTTTGTGCTTATTATGTTGGATTTTTTTAAGCAGCTAGCAGGTGGCTTTTTGGCTTTGAGATCCATACAGATCTAAGGTGGGGGCAGTGACCGAATTTGGGCTTCGTATGAATATATCGAAGTCCAACCATATATATACATACATATACATATACATACATATATATATATATATATACATACATGCATGCATGCATGCATGCATCCATGCATGCATCCATCCATGCATCCATCCATGCATCCATCCATCCATGCATCCATGCATACATACATACATACATACATACATACATACATACATACATACATACATACATTTGCACATTGTTTATCAACAAATGAATAACACATAATTTTTCCTTCGTGAAGGCCTCTCTAGCTTCCCCTTCTAACTAGACACTAGCAAACAACAAATAAAACATCAAATTGTTGCAGTAATGAAAGCAAGTTCCTCTAGTGAACTAGGCAACAACCCATAATTTGCAAGTGGTTAACGAAAACTCTAAGTTTGGTTGCATAATAACAAGGTAAAATAAAAGAATAAATGGCATCAGCCTCTAAAAGAGTATGCAGAAATCTATAAATCATGTGCAAGTGCATTGAATAGACTGACAACTAACAAAGGGTAGGCCGTGTTCAAAGTAAATAAAATATATAAGTCAACAATTATGCAAAATTTCTGGGAGGAATGTCCTTAAAAAAGTTAAGACTTCATGTGTGAAATTTGAAAGCCAAGATTGATGATCGCCAGAAAATTTCAAGGGAAGCAATTGGCTATCCACATTTTAAAGATTTGCCGCATAAGCAGTTAACTTGCATGATTTATTACAATATTTTTGCTATTTTTAAGGGTGGATAAATATAATAATTGCACAATTCACCATCTCTAATACTTTTTGGTCAAGTGAAAAACTATCGGTTCTTCATATATGAAAATTAATTATCAGATTGTCTACATTTCATGTCTTGGCCTTTACAATGACATACTTAACCAGCTATTGTAAGCTGGACTTGGCAAATCAAGTTGTTTCTTAATCTCTTAATGATCTTTGCTAAACCTATTTAACATAATTAAATAACATTTATAGTATAAATTAGTAAAACCACCACTTGCATTTCCACACAGTATTCTCAACTGCTACAATGTTTACAAGTATCAGCCTTTTGCAAATTATATTCCAATATCAACCATGTTCTGAATGGCCAACAACTTTCAACTGCTACTATGTCAAATATATAACAAACCACAACCACGACCGTGCAAAATGACGAAAGTGTCTTCCCTTACTGCTTCAGAAAATTAGCCCAATAGAAAACTCTCAAGATACAACAAGAAAGATACATTCATGAGAACAAGATATAGAAAGGATAACCTAAAACAAGTTACAGAGGAAAAGTTCACCAGGAAGTTTTGTCGATAATCATCAGTTCATTGTGTAGTTCATCGTGTGAAACTATGTTTATTACATCAAACCATCTCAGTTTGCCTTTTCACACAAGCCTTGGACAACATAATTGTGCTAATGCCTCAGCATTAAAAAGAATGGCTGTCATGAAATTAAGATGATCCCAATTAGTTGGGACAAACTAATAATGCTTATGGTTATAAATCTCCTTCAGCTTCATATAGAAAATAATGCAACTTTGTACTTTTCTCGCAATACCATATTGTTCTTAGATATTTTGGTTTTTATAACAATTAAACAATATGACTGAACCCACTGTGGCCAAGAAGCAGAAACAATCAAAGCCATAGATAAAAAGAATAATCAATCTCATAACAGAAGCAAACCTTGTGTAATATGTCACACTTATCCTTGACAAAACAAGATTACAAAGCTCAACATTGATAATAGAATGTATATGAAAGAAAAGGTGTATAAATGAAATAAAGAATCAAATAACAAATTAAAAAGAAAAGGAAACATCATTTAACCTGCCCCAAGAACCCTGTGGTTCCACTTTCAACCAAAGGAACTCCAGCTGCCAAGCAAAGGCGGTTAACATGTCGTCAAGACCATTCAAAATCACATTAAATTGCTTAAAAAAATCCACATCAAATTCGGGATCCTTGACATCTGCATGGTATGGTGTTATACTGATTTGAGGCCTAAACTTTACAACATCATCTCGAGCAAACTAAATGAAGAAAATGGCATGGAAGCAGTCAGAGCAACAGCATAACACACAAGAACGTCAGAAACATCAAGTATGACATAACTATGGTAGATATATCAAATATTAATGGTAGACATATCAAACATTAATATCTTACTTTAGCCTTAGATTGCCCCACATGGCTCTGTCGAAACAAAAATTGTCTATTATGTTACTGACTTCAATTGTGTCCATATCTATCTGCAAATAGCAAATAACAAGCATAGACTGCATGAACAAACATTGTAAATCTCATGTGAAATTTAAAATGAAACATATAATCAAATATTCTATAACTGTTAAAATATAATAAGCTTTGCTGTGGTCAAGTCATTAACACGTCATAACACACACATAAACAAAGATCTAAAAAAAATTAAATATAAAAGAGAGAATGTAAAACTTTACTGCCATTTCAGACTATTATATTGCCATGTTATGGATTCCATTAAGTTCAACGTGTATGTTGCTAAAATTCTATATCAGAAATTCAGAGAAGTGAAGAAAGAATGATCTGATGCTTCATTCTGCAATCTGGACTTCAATAAAGCAAAAGTTAAGCCACTGGCCACAAAGCACTCAAAGCAGCATATCCATGGTCAGAATAATGATTAACAAAGATTATCAACAAAAACAAAAAATAGATGGAGAAGCACGAAGGTGGAACCAATAGAGAAGAATCATACGGATTGCAACTAACTCTTGAATGGACATTACAAAGCGCAAAGTAAATTGAGCTCAGAAAAAGAACTTACACATACAATTAGTTTGATGGTATGAATAGGAATAGATCCTTGGCTTTACTTTAAAGGAAGGATTTGTGTTGATCATGCCACAGATAACTTGTCATCTCCAGATCAAGGTAAGCAGATGACAGGATAAATTAATATGATGCACTTAAAGATCATGCACATATACAAAATTCAAGAACAAAATTTTGATAATTATTAGAAATAAAAATGGACCCAACAGAATGATTCAAAACAAAGGCCAATCAACACCATGCAGTCAATATTTCATAGAATGCATTAATAGTGTCTATACCAACAAAAAATATATTTCCTGCTTAATCTCATTGGACTTATGCGGACATATCCCAAGTCCTTTCAACTAGTACAGTCAATTGTGAGAATTAGAGGATTGCACTCCTGCTCTCTTACAGATTGGATCGTTTGATTCATAAAGCATAAAGCATTAATCAAAAATGAACCCAATTGATCTAGCTTTACAAAAAAATTATGAGTTCTAATACAAAGAGAGAACAAGAATCTTAAAGGGTCTCAAAGTCAGTGCTTACAGGGCTGAGAGGAATGTGAAAATTAGAATGGAGGTGTGGGAGGGGGGGAAGAAGGGTTTTTTTTTTTTTTTTTTTTTTTTTTTTTGGGTTTTGGTGTGTTGGGGGGGGGGGGAGAGGGGGAGAGGGTGTGAAGGAGGAGATAAGAGGAGGGGGAGGGAATTGGGTCATAAAACATGTACCATGGGCTTAAATTGATGCCTAGAGGTTGGTGGGAAGTATCTTGATTTTGCCAAAACCTGTACCATGGGTTTAAATAGATGCCCTAAGGATGGTGGTAGCTATCTATATGCATTGAGGTTGACAACTTTGTAGGGTACTTCAATACTTTGATATCTTGCAATGGTTATTGCCTATGAATCCAACAAAGAGAGCAGAATCCAGCCCAGATAGGAAATAATTTTAAAACTTTTGGATAGTGGTCGCTATGTTACAATCCCAACATAGCACCTATAACTTTGAGAGTCCTTGTATGGCAGAATTTAGCTATGCATCGACCTAGCTCACAATGAATATCATACAAGCTTTTCTGTTCACTTCAACATTTTTGCTTTGGTCAATGCCTACCTGCAGACTTGATTCAACTTCTGTTCATTACATCTCACTCATATACTATATTGAACTAGTGATAAAATATCAAACGTAAAGAGAATTCTAGAGCTTAAAGGCAGGTGCAATATATACAAGGAGAGCATGCACTGCCTAAAAGATGATAGTAATCACTTTCAGGTGCATGAGGGACTTAAAAAAAGGTAGCAATTCACAATTGTCGAACATAGAAAAACCCGTTTGAAAAAAAAAAAAAAAAAATCTACCATAAATGGGCTTAGTGGTTCCATATCTGAGCTTAGGCAAAAGATTGGCATGCATTGCAGCCTCAATCTTCAATCCATGGCCCATATTTATTATTGATTTCAGAAATTCCAGTACCCAAACTTTTTAGGAAATGTGTAAGAGGTTTAGCTTTTACCAGAACTACAGATATTTCCAATTTATTTAAGTTTTGTCATTTTTAGGAGAACATTTGCGGAGAATTCAGAAACTAGTTGATGACTTGATGCCCACTTATAGTCTTTCATCCTTCTTTATCTTGGTCATTCTACAGTAAGTTTTGGACACCAGTAGTTTCAATAAAGTTGGCAAATTTGGTCTTTGTTCACTTGATCCAATCCAACCCGTTTCTGAGCCACCTGATCACCCTTTAGGGTCACAAATTGTGCATGGATGGTATCAATAAACTTGTCGAATTGGTGGTTAAAGCAGGCTCAAGTCATAGGATTTTGAACCATATGACCAAAACTGGATATATGTTTAGCATGATATATTTGTGAAAAAAGATATATATCACAAAATGACATCAAAGGGGGATCTAAATAGGAATGCTTGAGGTATGACAATTCATAAAAGTAACCTCAAATAATTGGGAGAAGGCCTGGTTCTTGTTCTTGCTCTCCATTCTCTTCTCCCTTTCCTCAGTCATCTTCTTTTCTCCTTTGTTTTCTAGCTCTTCTTGCATTCTTTTCACCTCACTTCTTGCATCTTCCTTAGCTCCACCTACTAACATGAAGTTGCCCCACCACCATGGTAAACCCATTCAAGCCCTATGTCACCAATACACCACCAACAACCTCCTCACATAAAAGTCTAATCACCAGATTATCACATGTTTCAAGACCCAGCAGGGCATCTCTTGAGATGTTGGAATGGATTAGCATCCCAAGTGTCAAGACAAACCATCCTGCCATCATCCTAGCGTCTTAATTGACATGTCTTAAGACATCCCCTATCTCAAGTATTGAGATATACCACCAAACGATGTCAGGACATACCATTGTTCGGTGACACATCCCATTGCATGAAAAAATTGGGATGGTTCTATCACACAGGATTTAAAACCTTGCTATCACCTTAGTCATATCTATTGTTCTTAACAAAGCTACCAATCACAACGATGCTCAAATCTACCTCCACCTAAGCCTTGTTGCAACCCACTCACTAACAAAGCCTGCTGTCATCACCTCACTACCAGACTACCCATTGCCAAAGCTGTATACCACCAACCCAACCTATTGTCAAAGTTATGGATCCCCATTTCTCCTCTTCTCCTCTCATTTTCTCCTATCCACTGCCCTCTTCTTTGGTTCAACATTGTATTTTGAACCATCCCAAACCTCACAGTTCAATTTGAACCAAATCGAACAAGTGCAAAACCAGTATGGTTCGGCCTCTCAATTTAGTATCAAGGTGAACTGACCAAACCGATCCCAACCGACCAAACAAACTCTATATGGACATACTGAACCAGACTAAACCACTCCAAACCGAACCACCTAGTTCGGCCTGATTTAGGATGGTTCATGAATTGGAACCTCTTGTTCCACTTGACCGATACACCACCGGTTCAACATAGTACATCCAATACCAAACCGCATCGGTTCTTAGTATAACGAACCTTAGTTCAAATTATCTAAGACCAACTTGCTACCAAGTCAAGTTGCTCTGCATTAGTCCTAATAGTGGAGAGTGACCTAATCCAAAGCAAACCTAACCCATTTTACTACCCCCTCTAAGTTTGGGCATCCAAATACAAGACTTGTAACTTAAGAGCCTAGGTTTAGCTTCTCTTTCTCTCCCTCTCTTCTTCTTTGTAATTGCTATTGTGACAAATGAGTTCAAGCTCAATTTGTATAAAACAATTCATTGCTACAACCCTCTCGACGGTTGTTCTTCATGTGATTTGGATACATCGAATTAGATTATGATTTGATCCATGCATATAATTAGTTTAATCTTCATTTTTTTTAACAGCTGTAGCGTCTAACTTTCTTTTGTGCTGCTTTTTTGCAAAATAAATCAAAATAAGCAAAAAAAAGGGGGTTCCAAACTAACTTGGTATTATTTAGTTTGCCAAGTCTTGGTTCTTTAGAGCCCCAAACACGTAGTTCCCTTCTTCTCTTTCGCCCTAAAGTCAAATAGCATAAAAGCCAAATAGCATTTCCGGACATTACTAACCTAAATTTTAAATGCAATAGCAAATCTTAACCACATAAACCCTTAAAAATTTCCCCACCAATTTCTTTGACATCCTAAATATATTATGACCCGTCTCATGGTTCTATATTACAATTGTGTGATAAACCCTTGTCACCTTTTTCTTTTTGGCCTACCATCACTCTTACTAAACCTAGCTATGGATCCTACCTCTGATGGTTCTTGCATATCCACTCTCTTTATGTCTGCCTAATATGACTTTTTCTATTTCATGTAGCTTTATCATATATATCACCAATATGTCGATCACTGCACTGAATAAGAGTTCAATGTTGTTAATAACATCTTGTTTGTTACATATTTTTTTAAAAAAAAAAGGACTTTGAATGTACAAGAAAATGCTAGGTCTCCTTCTAGGTGCAAACTTATGCAAGGCATCTACAGCAATTTCATTTAAGGCCTCAGCATCTTCTTGAAGCAATCTGGACCTTAAGCTAGCATAACCAATTAGGGTAGTTCAAAGAAGCAAGGATTCGCGTCCCAACATGTCCCAGCCTGTCCTACAAGTACTATACCATTCCAACGAGAAAATAGTACCAGAGCCGCCCTCAAGACACTGACCAGTACCAATAAAGATAGACAGGGACAGTAACGACCCAACACTTCGGACTAGTGCATTGCAGGACAATTATTTTCTCTTTATTTGTGTTAATGGTTGTTCCGATCTGTAGTAACATGTTCAGGTACCAATCCCAAGACAAACCAAAATGGGTACCAAACTCTAATCCTTCATTTCAAAACCTAAGATTAGTGACCACATTGTCCTATAACAATGCTTATGTAGGTGTTTGAGCCAAGCAGCTGAGGTAGCTCAAAAAATAAATCAGGTACCAATATGAAAATAAATCAGCTGAGTGAATTAGTTCCTTTCTTAACTAATTACCACATCCACATAAATGCCCAAGGGGCAAAAGACAGGGGGAGAGGGAGAGAGAGAGAGAGAGAGAGAGAGAGAGAGAGAGAGCAAGAGAAAAAGAAGTAAATAACAAAGTAGTTAGATCTAAGACCAAAAACAACTATAGGAAAAAAAATGGGTACAAGGTGACAAAACTCAAGCCTTTTTTTTACTCTTTCCTCCTCTCTTTTCTAATTTGCAATGTCTTTACCATGCAGACAATGGCTACTACTATAACAGCCAGTGTTGTACTTAGGGGATACTACTATGACAATTGTCATTTGCAACTCTTGTTTGCTATTTTGGTTGGCATTGCATGAACAAGAACAAAAGTTACTATGTTGTCATCAAGGCCGTATTGATGACTAGGCTCCAAAATTTAAACATCAGTTCGACCTCCAGTCACCCATTTGTTGCTGCAATGTAGCAAGCATTCGGAACTCATGACAAACATTAGAATATAAAATTGTTATAGATGAAACTATGATAATTCTGCTAAAATCATTTGTAAACTTCTTGTTTCATGCAAACAAGGCTATTTTAATCTACACATGAGCCATCCTTATCATGGCTTATCTCATAAACTATACTTTCCATTTGACCTAGGTGTACACCTAATGAATAAATTTATTTATCCTTGTCCCGACAATGAGCATCTTCAAACTGTCAACTATACTTCAATGTGAAAATGCCAAAGCCATAGGTGCACAAGTGTGTTCATAACTAAACTATAAGGATAAAGAATCTCTTCCTTCTAATTAGTAACTATATTGCTTCTGGCACCTAACCATCACTAAAGGATTGCCACACTTTCAAAGATCATATTTTGTCCACAAGATATTCTTCACATGCATTTCCGTTCCATCCATTGTTTAATTCCTTAGGCTCCAAGCCAATTATCAGTTCCTCCTATGTCATCCTTTACTTTTTCAGAGAAAGATGCATTTTAATATCCTAGATTCCACATATGTAAATCTCCTTTATGTCATATAAATCTGCATCATCTCCCGATCAGCCACCTATTCTCGGAGTAGGCAATCATAAACTAAAAATCTACAAATGTATCTCACTCTTCCCTGCTAAGCATAATCTATTTGTATTACAGCAGTACTACAAGTGATTAGATGATAACCTCATTTCTAAAAACTGCATGTTGATGTAAAACCATGTACCATACAATCTTAATTTCATATACTATCCACCACTACAAAATTTATATATAGATATTTTCATTTATTGTTGTCTTTTGCATTAATATACCAACATATTTTATACCATTTTGGCATATTTTTCATTAATATGTCATCTCACACCAATGCATCTAGATCTTCTCTTCAGGTCTTATTTGCAGATGCATTTTTTTTTTCCTTTGAAAAAAAAGTGTGCAGCATGTTTGCTAGGTGAAAATGTCCTCAGATTACCCACTGGGGTCTATGTATCCACCCTATGCAATAGGAACTTTCTTAGTATTTCAAAACAAAACAGCCCCATGCTGCCAAGACAGTAACTGGAAACCTAGTCCCATCTGTGATGCAACCCAGAATAAGAATAGTAATTACATTTCTACAAGATGTTTTTCTTTCTCAAGTTACTAAAATTAGAACAAAGCCAATTCTTCGTATAAATTTTCCCTGTCGAATATCTTATTTATCATCCCCACAACCAGCAATCGGCCTCATAGAGACACATCTACATCACTATTATAGTCTCCACATCAAAAATCAACTGCTGCGGCCTTCTAATAAGTTGAACGGTTACTAGAACCTCACCAACAAAAAAATTTAATCAAGGGCAGCCAAGGCTAGAAAGTAATCGAAGATACTCTCTTCGTATCAGAATACTCTCTTCGTATCAGAAAAGAACAACAATACAAGACTACAGAAAACAGGAAAAATGAGTATTAGGGGTTTACAAAAGAGATTCTCTTCCTTGTGCCAATACCGCATGCTACCAGAAATATTAAAAGCCTCATGAATTACAATGTGAATATCCTGGAAACCGGACAGCGCGAGGGTTATGAGGAGCTCGTACCCAATTCCGCCGGCCCCAACCATCAGCAGCTTCGCCCCCTGCAACCACTCAGTTCAATTCGCCTCTTCTACTTCAGCTCAAAAATTGGCTCCAAAAACAGCACATACAGCACAAAACAACGCCAGATAAACCGAGAACGATACGTTAATCGCCTCCAACTGCGAAGGCGACGCCATGGGAACGATCGAGAGACGCAAGGAGATGGAGTAAGGGAGGGTTTAGGGAGGGGATTAGAAGGGCGCGAGAGAGAGGAGGGGAGGGAATCCAAAGGTCGGAGCTCGGAAGCCCTCGCGGCCGAGGACTTCGCTTGCTTTCGTGGAAAAGGAGGCGAGAAGGCGAGGGGCCCTTCGGTCCTTTCGGAACCGGAGGTGGAGAGGGGAATTTTAGAGTAGTTTTTTAAATCGGTGCAAAAAAAAAAAGTTAAGGGATGGGATCTAAATATTTTGCAAAAATAGTGTTAAAAGGGAAATGGTGTTTTCCCTAGAGCCACTTTATCCTCTGCGCTCGGCCCCATCACCCGGAATGCTTACAGGGATTGAGCAAAATCATCCGAAATACTTACAGAAATCAAGCAAAAATCATCGCATAATGTGATCATTTTATAGAATGAAATCGTCACTTCATATGACGATTTCATTCCAAATGATATCGTCACATGACGATTTCATTTGGAATGATATCGCCACATAAAATGATAATTTTATTTCAAAAAATATCATATGGCGGTTTTATCAGAATCAAAGTTTATTTATTTTAAATTTTATAATTCTAAATTTTAAATTTAATTCTAAATTTTAAATTTAATAATATAGAATTAAATAATATATTTTTATGTATCTTACTGTTATTTTGAATTAAATAATATCTATACAGTTTTAAATCAACGATGAGAGAAACGGTATGGTTCGCGAAGCATTTGGAAACTTGGAACGTGATCCCTTCATGGCGTACATAGATTTAAGTCAATTAATTAAAGGTGATAGAGTGATTTGAAATTCAAAGATTTGAAACTATATAGATATTATTATTTCATTTTTTTTAATCTATAGTTTCAAATCTTTAAATTTGATTTGAAATTTAAAAAAATAATCAATACATATATTTTATTTATCTAATTTTTATTTTAATTTAGAATAATAATTCTAAATTTTAAATTTAATAATATGAAATTAAATAATATATTTTTATTTATTTATTATTATTTTGAATTAAATAATATCTATACAGTTTCAAATCTCTGAATTTCAAATCACTCTTTTATCATCTTTAATTAATTGATCTGGTACGCGGGATCACGTTCCAAGTTTCCAAACGCTTCGTGAACCATACCGTTTCTCTCCTCTTTGATTTGAAACTGTATAGATATTATTTAATTCAAAATAACAATAAGATAAATAAAATATATTATTTAATTCTATTATTAAATTTAAAAAATTAGAATAATATGTATTATTATTTGAATTAAATAATATCTATATAGTTTCAATTTTTTGAATTTCAAATCACTCTTTTATCACCTTTAATTAATTGACCTGGATCTATGTACGCCATGAAGGGATCACATTTCAAGTTTTCAAACGCTTCATGAATCGTACCATTTCTCTCATCCTTGATTTGAAACTGTATAGATATTATTTTAATTCAAAATAATAGAAAGATAAATAAAAAATATTATTTAATTTCATATTATTAAATTTAAATTTAGAATTAAATTTAAAATTTAGAATTATAAAATTTAAAATAAGATAAACTCGGGGAATTCTGATGAAACCGCCACTTGGTGTGATGATTTCTACCCAGAAATCGTCACACGAAGTGGCGGTTTCATCGCGAGTGAAATCGTCACTTGAAGTGGCGATTTCATTCCAAATGAAATCGCCACATGAAGTGGCGATTTCATGAAATGAAATCGCCACACCATGTGACGATTCATGAAATCGCCACACCATGTGACGATTTTTGCTGATCTCTGTCAGTATTCCAGCTGACGGGGCTGAGCGTAGGGGATGAAGTGGCTCTGGAAAAAACGTCATTTGAAATGATATTTTTTCTTTAATACTATTTTTACAAAATATTTGGATCCCACTCCTTAACTTTAAAACCGATGCTAAAAAGCACGATTTAAAAAACTACTTGGAATTTTAAATGGAACTTCGCATCTTGACGTACGCTTGGTTTTCTTCGCTTCTCCGTCCATGGAGAAGCGTCTCGGATCCGCGTGTACTATCAAGGGATCGGTTCGCAAGGATGGATGGATGCTGCATATGGGCGTGTGTATAAATGATCCGTCCACGTGAAATCTCTTAATAAAAGCTAATAGAGATGACATTCCGATGCCTTGATATAGGTTTTTATCGATAGAATTATACCATATTTTTTTAATATTTTTTAAATTTATATTATTAATTGATTTATATTATTATTGACGAGGAATAAAATCGTTATTGCATCCATGACCACACACATCGATAATTTGGTCTAATCCAATTCTAACGTCCTGTCGGCCAGCTATCAGACCCACTAAGCAGCGAAGCCCGATCGCCCTCAGCGGCGTCAGGTCATCCCGACAACCCCAACCATCCTTATACCTCGGCAACCTGATCCATCCATACCTCGGCAATCCGATCCATCCTCATACCTCGGTAACCCGAGCCATCCATACCTCGGTAGTCCGAGCTATTCTCATACGTCGATAACCCAAGCCATCCATACCTCGGTAGCCCGAGCCATCCTTACACCTCGGCAACCTAAGCCGTCTATACCTTGGTAACCTGAGTGACCCCCTTGCCTCAGCTAGACCGAGGCATTCTAATATCTCTGCGGAATCCGACGCAGGAGAATTCGAATTTGATGGGGCCAATGGGCCCCCATGGGCCACAATAACAGCATCCGGACTTGGCAACTCGGCCTTCCCCCCGTCCACCACCTTTTCTCTCTCCTCCGCATGGAGTCAGCTTCTATCCGGCCTTGAGCCTTCCTCCTCGGCCCCGGCCTCGAGCTTCCACCTCGGCCCCGGCCTCGAGCATGCCCCCCGTCTATCGGGAGGCTCACCGAGACTTTTTGTAAGCTCCCAGACGTGAGAGGCTCACCGAAAGATCCCGGGCTCACTGAAGAAGGCGACCGGATGCTCGCGGATGTTCGAGGGGGATGATCTGGCAGCATCAGAATTCACTATAACTGAATAAGATTCCAAGCAGGGAATCATACCCATAAGTGGCCTAAGACCCCAAGAGTGGCCTAGAACCTACATAATCGCTGAATCTCAAGGCATCAACCAGTTCTCCCAGCCGTCGATCCTCTAACTGACAAAATACGGACCCTACGGACCTCATAACAAACTTGATTCGAATCCGTTCTGAATCCTAACGGCTTTCAGACCTCCCCTCGCGACACGCCCAAAGAATCAGGTGATCCCCTATAAATACTGCCGCCCTCTAATCTCTCACGTACGCAACTATACACACTCTTAAGAGAGAACACCCATCTAGGGGAGCTCTTCTATGAGAGTCTTCTCCTCACATCTTCTTGCTGTGATCTCCACTAACTTGGGCTTCGGAGGGTCCTCCGTAGAAGGCAACCCCCGCAGCACCCTCTTCGCGCGGACTGTCTTGCAGGTTCCACCCCGAGGCGACGAGATCGGCATCCGAATCAGGAGCCAGAAGCGCACCCGAGTCGGAGAACGGGTTTCCACGGTAACAGATTAGCGCTAGAGGAAGGGCCTCAAGTCTCATAAACTTGTAATCCAGGAGACAAGACTCAAAGAACTAGAAGAAGCATCCTTTAATGGCCAATCAAAGAAGAGCCACGTCCGAAGCTCAGGATCAGACCGCCTCTCAAAGGCCTGATCCGATCAGCGGTGTGGTACCTCCACCACCACCGCCAGCTAAAACTCCTTCGCCACCGACAACGATGGTAACACTGGACCAGTTCACCGCTCTGGTTCAGCAGGTCCAGGCATTTACCCAGCTGGTTCAGGGGCTCCAAGCGACCCCTGGCCCCGCCATCCCTGCTCCTCAGCTTCATGAAGAGGCCACTACCCCTGCTCCGCTAGCAATCTCTTCCTCTAATCCGTCGGAAGCAGCGGATTATTATCACTATCCTGCAAAAGCGAAGCCAGCGCCGCAGCGAGCTAGAGGAAGAGCCCACTCAGATCTAGGCGGTTCGTTCTCCCTCTCTAGTGTCTTCCCAAAACTCGACACCCCTACCGTCTTCCCATCGCCCGATCCCTCCTACCACTCTGGATGAAGGGATCAGGCAGCAGATGCAGGAGATGCGTCGGGAATGGTCAGGAGTTAGACGCCGTCAGACAAGCCTCTCCGTCCCAGCCGAAAGCGAAGCAGGGCATTCCCTTCTCCGAGAGGATCATGAGGGAAGTGATTTCCCCTCATTTCAAGCTCCCTACCATCGAGCTGTACCATGGATCCACCGACCCCGATGACCACCTGAGCAGCTTTAGATCCATCATGATGTTCCACGGAGTGTCGGATGCGATCCTGTGTCGAGCCTTCCCCTCCACTCTAAGGGGATCTGCCCGGACCTGGGTCAATAGCCTGAAGCCAGGTTCCATTGATTCCTTTGACAAACTGAGCTGTTTGCTCATCAACCAGTTCGTCAGCAGCCGTCGCTAGCGATGGAGATCTGATTCCCTCTCTGAGGTCAAGCAAAGAGAGGGGGAATCGCTGAAGAATTACCTCGGCCATTTCAACACGGCCCTCTTAGAAGTCGACCATCTCAACCATGAGGTGGCCATGTCTGCCCTGGCCGGAGGAGTGTCGGAGGAAGGAGACTTCTACCTGGCTCTGGAGGTTAACTACCCGAAGAGCCTTTCGGACATGATGTTCCTAGCGGACAAGTACGCCAGGGTTGAAGAATCGAGAAGATCAGCTCAGGCCAAGCATCTGAAGAAGGAGGCAAAGGGCCTGGACAAGCAACGGGCCCACCGCCGTGCTAGCCCGCTTCGCCAACATAGAGCTCCTCCGCTGCCACCTCGAGACCGAACCAGAAGTCCAGCTCGAAGGTTCGACCGCTACACTCCTCTCACAGCGCCAAGAGTGCATATCCTGATGGAGATTGAGCGGCAAATTCCTCGGCCTCCTCCTCTCTGAGGCAATGCGACTCGGAGGGACCCGACCAAGTACTGCCGCTTCCATCAGGATTATGGGCACAATACCGAAGACTGCTGGCAGCTCAAGAACGAGATCGAGCGATTAATCGCAGGGCAGACTGGACCGGTTCAGAGGGCCTCCTGAGCCGAACAATGAGGAGAATCGCCAGCCCAAGCCTCGCCAGCTTCCTCCACCAAATCCCTCGGTCATTGGCAATGTCAATGTGATAGCGGTAGCCGGCTCCCATCTTCTTGGTCAAGCGAGGAGGAAAACTCACCAAAGAAAGCTCGAGTTGATGAGCTCACTTTCTCTGATGAAGACCTTTGGGAGGTACAGTACCCCCATGATAATACCTTGGTTGTATCTTTGAACATGAACAATTATGATGTACACCATATCTTGATTGATAGTGGAAGCTCTGTTAATGTTCTGTATTTCGATGCCTTTGTGAGATTAAAATTTCGGGTAGAAAGCCTCCGACGGTGGAGTCCACCCTAGTGGGCTTCATAGGTGACTCCATAATCCCTGAAGGAGTCATCACTCTGTCAGTCCGAGCCGGCACCTGGCCCCGCATGGCTACCATGCTCATGGATTTTCTCGTGACCAAGCTCAGGTCTCCTTACAATGCCATCCTTGATAGACCGAGGCAAATATCTCTCAAAGCCATCATTTTCATTCCCCATCTCGCCATGAAGTTCCCCACCGAATGGGAAGTGGGGGTTGTTCGAGGAAGTCAGATCATAGCTCGGCATTGCCTTGTCACCGACCTTCAGTCCAAAAAGCCCGAGGTGGACGGGCTGGATGCTCGGGAAGATCTCGTCAAGCAACGAGGAGAGCCAGTCGAAGAACTGGAGGAGGTACAACTTGACGAGGCTCGGTCCGATCGAACCATAAAGATCGGGTCTGCATCAGATATGCTCAAAATCAGGCCAGATGTCCTGGTCCACCGCCTCAGCATAGACGAGACGTTTCGGCCAATCAAGCAGAAGAAAAGGAGCTTCGCCCTCGAGCGTCAAAAAGCCATCGAAGAAGAAGTGGATAAACTCATCAAAGCTAAATTTATCCGGGAGGTTAATTACCCCGACCGTCTGGCGAATGTGGTCATGGTAAAAAAGTCGAATGGCAAATGGAGGATCTGCATCGACTTCACTGACCTCAACAAGGCCTGCCCAAAAGATAGCTTCCCCCTTCCGTGGATCGACCAGCTCGTGGATTCAACTTCAGGCCATCAAATGCTGACTTTTATGATGCCTATTCGGGCTACAACCGATCCGAATGGCGCCCGAAGATAAGAAGAAAACCACCCTTCACCGATCGAGGTATATATTGCTACCGAGTTATGCCCTTTGGTTTGAAAAATGCAGGTGCTACCTACCAAAGGCTGGTCAACAAAGTCTTCAAGGAGCAAATCGGTCGAAACATGGAGGTGTATGTTGATAATATGCTGGTAAAAGTAAGGAAGCATCCTAGCACGTCAAGGATCTCGCGAGAGCTTCGCCACATTTCGAAAGTATCAGATGAAGCTCAACCCCACCAAATGCGCCTTCGGGGTCAACTCCAGGAAATTCCTTGGCTTCATGGTTTCTCAGTGAGGCATCGAGGCAAACCCTCAGAAGATCCAAGCCCTACAACAAATGGCCCCGCCTGGGTCAGTCAAAACGTGCAATGCCTCACTGGGAGAGTAGCAGCCCTCAGCCGCTTCATTGCTCAATCGGCCGAGAAATGCCTTCCCTTCTTCAAAGTGCTTCGGTCGGCCAAAAACTTCCAATGGACCCCTGATTGCCAGAAGTCCTTTGAAGACCTCAAGAAATACCTCGGCTCACTACCTCTCCTTAGCAGCCCGAAGCCAGGGAAAATGTTGAACTTATACTTGGCAATCTATGAAAACGTTGTTGGCTCAGTGCTAGTCAGAGAGGAAAACAAAGTCCAAAGACATGTTTATTATGTCAGCAAACTACTCAAGGATGCTAAAACGAGGTATACTTGAGTCGAGAAGATGGTCCTAGCCCTGGTGACATCAATCCGAAAGTTGCGGCCATATTTCCAAGTGCACACTGTTGCTATCCTGACTGACCAACCTATCAAAGTGATTATTCATCGCCCAGGCGTCAGGGAGAATGACCAAGTGGGCTGTCGAGCTGAGCGAGCACGACATTCAGTACCAGCCTCGTCCGGCCATCAAAGCTCGGGTTCTGGCGGACTTCCTCCTCGAGTGCACCATACCCGAAGATGGCTCTGCTTCGGATACCCCTGGGCAACCAAAGCCCAGCGCCCCATGGTTGCTTCACGCCGATGGATCCTCCAGCGCGGGCGGCTCTGGCGCCGGTCTGGTCCTCACCAGTCCAGAGGGTGCAACCTTCAAATATGGCGTTCGCTTCTCCTTTTCGGCCTCGAACAATGAAGCAGAGTATGAAGCCCTGCTTGCCAGACTCCGATCGCCCACGAGCTTAAGGTCAATAAGCTGATCGCTTACACCGACTCTCAGTTGGTGGCCGGCCAGGTGCAGAGAGAATTTGAAGCTCGAGAGCCGAATATGATCTGGTATCTCCAAAAGGTACATGATTTATCCTCTGTTTTGATGAATTTAAAATTGCCCAGATCCCAAGGACTGAAAACAAGCACGTCGACCTTCTGTCCCGCCTGGAAACTACGGAGTCAATGGATCTCGAGTGGAAATTCCACTTGGAGGTCCTCAAGAAGTTCAGCATCGCCAATGCTAACCAGATGATGCAGGTGGATACTGAACCATCCTGGATGGACCCCCTGTACAAGTACCTTAAAGAAGGGTTGATGTCCACTGATAGAAAGAAAGCAAGGAAGCTGAAAATGCAGTCATCTCATTATATCCTAATTGATGACCGGCTATACAAGCGGTCCTTCTCAATGCCACTGCTCAAGTGCCTCCGACCAACAGAGGCCGATTATGCTCTCCAGGAGGTCCACGAAGGTATCTGCGGCAATCATCTCGGTGGTCGGGCCTATGCCATAAAGTGCTGCGCCAAGGGTATTATTGGCCGATAATGCAAAAAGATGCCGATGGCCTCGTTCGAGCTTGTGATTCATGCCAGAGGCACTCAAATGTCCAGAGGCTCCCCTCGGCGCACCTGACTTCCATATCATCCCCCTGGCCCTTCGCCAAGTGGGGAATGGATATTCTTGGCCCTTTCCCCCTCGCAACGGGGCAAAGGAAGTTCTTATTTGTTGCAATTGATTATTTCACCAAGTGGGTTGAAGCCGAAGCAGTCGCCCAGATAATCGAAGCCCGCGCTAAAGACTTCGTATGGAGGTACATCATGCTGCTTCGGTCTTCCCACACTATCATCACCGATAATGGGAAGCAGTTCGACAACCCTAAGTTCCGAGAGTTCTGCAAGGATCATGGCATTCTCCATCGTCTGACATCGGTCGGACATCCTCAAGCTAATGGAGAAGCCGAGGTAACCAACCGAACTCTCCTACAGGGAATCAAAGCTCGGCTCAACCGGTGCGAGGCAGACGGACCGAGGAACTCCACCATGTGTTGTGGGCATACCGAACTACTGAAAGAGTACCCATAGGGCAAACCCCATTCAAGATGGCTTTGGTACAGAGGCTGTCATCCCTGTGGAAGTCGGACTCTCCTCCCCTCATATGGAAGGCTGTTTAGAAGAATCCAACGATGAGCAGCTCCGAGCTAATCTCAACTTAATAGAAGAAGTCAGGGAGAAGGCCCGAATTCGGATGGCCACCTACCAACAAAGAGTAGCTCGTTATCACTCCACCAGAGTCCGAGGAAAGTTTTTCCTCCCCGGCGATATGGTGCTTCGGAAGGCATCCGTCTCGAAACCACTGGAGCAAGAAAAATTATCCCCGAATTGGAAAAGCCCCTACCAAGTGGCAGAAGTAATCAAACCCGGCACCTACAAGCTCCAAGAGTTGGATGGGAAATCTATTCCTCGGACATGGAACTCAGATAATCTCCACGCATATCATCAGTGAAAGTACGCACTTACTAAACTCATTTTGTTCATTGAATTAAATTTAATTCTCAAAGACTCAAAATTCTTATAACTCTCCTCGAAAGCTGCAATGAGAAGCAGGTCTTACTATACATTAAATCCTTGGTCGGGCTGAGCGATCTTCGTACCTTAGCCGTGCCAAGTAAAATATATTTGACAAACCTCGGCTGGGCCGAGAGAGCTTCGTACCTTGGCCGCGCCAAGTAAAATATAATCTTTATAAATCCTCGGCTAGGCCGAGCGATCTTCGTACATTGGCTGCGCCAAGTAAAATATATTTGACAAACCTCGGCTGGGCCGAGAGAGCTTCGTACCTTGGCCGCGCTAAGTAAAATATAATCTTTATAAATCCTCGGCCGGGCCGAGCAATCTCCGTACCTTGGCCGTGCCAAGTAAAATATATTTGACAAACCTCGGCTAGGCCGAGAGAGCTTCGTACCTTGGCCGTGCTAAGTAAAATATAATCTTTATAAATCCTCGGTCGGGCCGAGCGATCTCTGTACCTTGGCGCCAAGTAAAATATATTTGACAAACCTCGGGTGGGCCGAGAGAGCTTCGTACCTTGGCAGCGCCAAGTAAAATATAATCTTGAAGCCTCGGCTAAGCCGAGTGACGGTCTCCACCTTGGCAATGACAAGTAAAATATAATCTTGAAGCCTCGGCCAAGCCAAGTGACGGTCTCGTACCTTGGCAGCGCCAAGTAAAAAATAATCTTGAAGCCTTGGCCAAGCCAAGTGATGGTCTCCGTACCTTGGCAGCACCAAGTAAAATATAATCTTGAAGCCTCGGCCAAGCCGAGTGACGGTCTCCGTACCTTGACAGCGCCAAGTAAAATATAATTCTGAAGCCTCGGCCAAACCGAGTGATATATTTCTAAATTATCTTTGAAGCCTTGGCCAAACGAGTGATATATTTATGAATTATCTCTGAAGCCTCGGCCAAACTGAGTGATATATTTCTGAATTATCTCTGAAGCCTCGGCCGAACCGAGTGATATATTTCTGAGTTATCCCCGAAGTCTCGACCAAACCGAACGATATAGTTCTAAAGCTTCGGCCTGATCGGGTGATTTCTCAAATACTCTGACGCGACTAAGGCGTCCTATCATGCTTCGACAGAGGTAAGTAACCTTCCACTACTTATCGGCAAAATCATACAAGCTCTTTCATTCCCTCGAGTAGGATCTTGCATACATCAAAAGTTCACAGGGCCGCCTAGGCCTCCCTCTGACCTAAACAGAGGTGAATGCTTCCTCCTCATAGGTCTAAATATCGTAGCAAAAGCACTGCTAAATTAGTAAACTACGCTACGACCTAGAAAGCATGATGTGAGTAAGAAAACTCCCATCACAACCATACTGGAAAAAGAAATAAATACTCGAAGGAAGAAGATTAAAAACTTTCTTTATTAATGAAAAAATTACAATCTCTTGAGAGGCATTACAAGTACGTCATAGCATAGCAAATAAAGATAAATAAAAAGCTTGGCTGAGCAGCTTCGGTCGATAATGATGTTTCTGCATCTGACCCGAAAAGTCACAGAAACCAATCGACTCCATTAGGCCATTAGTTAATGCCAAAGAGCAAAGTAGGCCATCCACGGATCCCTAGGACGGATGCGTTGAGGGATCCTAACCAGGTCAAAAACTATGGATGCTTATGCCAATGAAGCCTCCTCCTCCAAGTGGGATGCTGGGCTGCTGGCCACTCTCCAACAACATAGGCAGAGAACCAGCAGACCAACACCACTCTCCTCCCTCTTCACATGGAAAAAGATTCCTTAGGTGGATGAACTGAGGGATCCAAGTCGAGGAAGGAGGTGAACTCCATGTCTTCCATGGGGAATACGTATGCTTTGCATTTCCTGTGGTCTCCATGGCAAGTGACAAAGGCCACACAGGAAGCGCATATGTGCGCTCCCCATATGACCTCTGCGGGCATCCCGTGCACTCTCCATATGACCTCCAAGAATTCCTTCCTTGAGGACTGCTTGCTCTTTAGCAGCTTCTCCATCACCCCAGCTATCTGGGACAAACCAGCTTTCAAAAGGAAAGCTCAATCTCTCCGCTCTCAATAAAATAGGCGCCATGAAAGCCCTAATGACTCACAGAAAAGAGAAGGCCTTGGGAGATGGCCTAACAAAGTCCACTCCCTGCCCTTTTTATAGACAAACAAACCGGAAGCAATTATTAAAGAAGGGAGCCCCGAAATTTGAAACGCACGGGCCGCGCTGCTACGTGGTGGATCAAAATAAGAAGGCGCTTTCCAAAGCACGCCGAATGCGCCTCCCAGGCCATGACGGAAGACAAAGATTTTCTTCTGACCTCAAATCAAGAGCCTTAAATGCATAAAACCGACCGCAGGTTCTTGAGATATGAACAGGCTTGAAAAATCCCCTTTCAAAAACGATGTCGTCCAATGGCGATCGAGTGCTTATCGCGTACGTTAAAAAGACCCGTGTTGGAAAAGGCCGACGAGATAAATGCCTTAAGTAGAAACGAGGCGTCCTTCGGCAAAGCGCAAAGTCGTTTTATGTGCCTCGACAAAAAATGTACTAACTTTCTACTTCAGACAAACCGAGCTATCTAACTTCGGCCCCAGCCGAGGTATTTGAGCCGTTTTCGGTCATTTCACGCCGAACCATTTCATGCCTTGGCAAACCAAGTAAGCTTGCACGCACCTAACCTCGGCCCCAACCAAGGCAAAGTCGGAGTTACGATCCATCGGCAAAATCGAACAATTTTATGTATCAGCAAAACCAGTTAATCTGGCTTCGATTGAGGAAAATTTTTGATTTGGAACCCCCAAGGGCTATCCGACTTTAAAGCGCATTTTGTTTACGATTTGTTTACCATCGAAGGAACTCCCAACAAAAAAGGTCGTTCGAAAAAATAATGACCAAAGCGATAAGGCAAAGCAAAAAGAGATTAAAAGATTCATTCATTGAGTCCCAATCGGATTACAAGTTGAAAAAATAAAAATATATGAGTATTCTTTGGTTCAACATTATATTTTGAACCATCCCAAACCTTACAGTTCAATTTGAACCAAATCGAACAAGTCCAAAACCAGGATGGTTTGGCCTCTCAATTTAGTATCAAGGTGAACTGACCAAACCGATCCCAACCGACCAAACAAACTCTATATCGACATACTAAACCAAACTAAACCACTCCAAACCGAACCACTTAGCTCGGCCTGATTTAGGATGGTTCATGAATTGGGACCTCCTGTTCCACTTGACCGATACACCATCGGTTCAACATGGTACATCCAGTACCAAACCGCATCGGTTCTTAGTATAACGAACCTTAGTTCAAATTATCTAAGACCAACTTGCTACCAAGTCAAGTTGCTCTGCATTAGTCTTAATAGTGGAGAGTGACCTAATCCAAAGCAGACCTAACCCATTTTACTACCCCCTCTAAGTTTGGGCATCCAAATACAAGACTCGTAACTTAAGAACCTAGGTTTAGCTTCTCTTTCTCTTCCTCCTCTCTTCTTCTTTGTAATTGCTATTGTGATAAATGAGTTCAAGCTCAATTTGTATAAAAAAAATTCATTGCTACAACCCTCTCTGTTGTTCTTCATGTGATTTGGATACATCGAATTAAATTATGATTTGATCCATGCATATAATTAGTTCAATCTTCATTTTTTTAAGAGCTACAACGTCTAACTTTCTTTTATACTGCTTTTTTGCAAAATAAATCAAAATAAGCAAAAAAAAAGGGGTTCCAAACTGACTTGGTATTATTTAGTTTGCCAAGTCTTGGTTCTTTAGAGCCCCAAATACGTAGTTCCCTTCTTCTCTTTTGACCTAAGGTCAAATAGCATTTCCGGGGACATTACTAACCTAAACTCTTAAACGCAATAGCATATCTTAACCACATAAACCCTTAAAAATTTCCCCACCAATTTCTCTAACATCCTAAATATATTATGACCCGTCTCAAGGTTCTATATTACAATTGTGTGATAAACCCTTGTCACCTTTTTCTTTTTGGCCTATCATCACTCTTACTAAACCTAGCTATGGATCCTACCTCTGATGGTTCTTGCATATCCACTCTCTTTATGTCTGCTTAATATGATTTTTTCTATTTCATGTAGCTTTATCATATATATCACCAATATGCCGATCACTGCACTGAATAAGAGTTCAATGTTGTTAATAGCATCTTGTATATATATATATATATATATATATATATATTAAAAAAGGACTTTGAATGTACAAGAAAATGCTAGGTCTCCTTCTAGGTGCAAACTTATGCAAGGCATCTACAGCAATCTCATTTAAGGCCTCAGCATCTTCTTGAAGCAATCTAGACCTTAAGCTAGCGTAACCAATTAGGGCAGTTCAGCGAAGCAAGGATTCGCGTCCCAATATGTCCCAGTCTGTCCTACAAGTACTATACCATTCCAACGAGAAAATAGTACCAGAGCCGCCCTCAAGACACTGACCAGTACCAATAAAGATAGACAGGGACAGTTACGACCCAACACTTCGGACTAGTGCATTGCAGGATAATTATTTTCTCTTTATTTGTGTTAATGGTTGTTCCGATTTGTAGTAACATGTTCAGGTACCAATCCCAGGACAAACCAAAATGGGTAGCAGTACCAAGACTCTAATCCTTCATTTCAAAACCTAAGATTAGTGACCCCATTGTCCTATAACAATGCTTATGTAGGTGATCGAGCCAAGCAGCCGAGGTAGCTCAAAAAATAAATCAGGCACCAATATGAAAATAAATCAGCTGAGTGAATTAGTTCCTCTCGTAACTAATTACCGCATCCACATAATTGTCCTAGAGGCAAAAGACTGGGGAGAGAGAGAGAGAGAGAGAGAGAGAGAGCAAGAGAAAAAAAAGTAAATAACAAAGTAGTTAGATCTAGGACCAAAAACAACTATAGGAAAAAAATGGGTACAAGGTGACAAAACTCAAGCCTTTTGTTTACTCTTTCCTCCTCTCTTTTCTAATTTTCAATGTCTTTACCATGCAGACAATGGCTACTACTATAACAGCCAGTGTTGTATTTAGGGGATACTACTATGACTATTGTCATTTGCAACTCTTGTTTGCTATTTTGGTTGGCATTGCATGAACGAACAAAAGTTACTATGTTGTCATCAAGGCCGTATTGATGACCAGGCTCCGAAATTTAAACATCAGTTCGACCTCCAGTCACCCATTTGTTGTTGCAATGTAGCAAGCATTCGGAACTCATGATAAATATTAGAATATAAAATTGTTATAGATGAAACTATGATAATTCTGCTAAAATCATTTGTAAACTTCTTGTTTCATTCAAACAAGGCTATTTTAATCTATACATGAGCCATCCTTATCATGGTTTATCTCATAAACTAAACTTTTCATTTGACCTAGGTGTACACCTAATGAATAAATTTATTTATCCTTGTCCCAACAATGAGCATCTTCAAACTGTCAACTATACTTCATTGTGAAAATGCCAAAGCCATAGGTGCACAAGTGTGTTCATAACTAAACTATAAGTATAAAGAATTTCTTCCTTCTAATTAGTAACTATATTGCTTCTGGCACCTAACCATCATTAAAGGATTGCCACACTTTCAAAGATCATATTTTGTCCACAAGATGTTCTTCGCATGCATTTCCGTTCCATCCATTGTTTAATTCCTTAGGCTCCAAGCCAATTATCAGTTCCCCCTATGTCATCCTTTACTTTTTCAGAGAAAGATGCATTTTATTATCTTAGATTCCACATATGTAAATCTCCTTTATGTCATATAAATCTGCATCATCTCCCGATCAGCCACCTATCCTCGGAGTACACAATCATAAACTAAAAATCTACAGATGTATCTCACTCTTCCCTACTAAGCATAATCTATTTGTATTACAACAGTACTACAAGTGATTGGATGATAACCTCATTTCTAAAAACTGCATGTTGATGTAAAACCATGTAGCATACAATCTTAACTTCATATAAATCCACCACTACAAAATTATATCCCTATAATTTACTAGTAATTATTCTTGCATCAATCCATTGATAATAGCAATATTATTTTTTAGTATAATAATAATAATAATAATGAAAAATAGTATATTATAACAATAATATAAAGCATGAGTAGCTCATTGTTTCCCATGAGGTTACATGAACAACTCAATGACAAGGTAATCATATCACTTTCCATATCAAATAACCAAACTACTATAACGACATTTATAGTTTTCAATTACAACCAAGCAAACGAGACCTTCTACAACCGCAATTCCCTTTGTAGGCAATTAAATTGCATAACAGAATTGCATGCAATTTAATCGTATGCAACCAAAGGGCCCCTTGATAATACTCAAATTCTCAAGTATTTTACCACCAAGCACAACAATCTAGAGTGTCTAGAGTATTTCGGCAGAGGTATCATGCTTATTTGTTCCTTTTCTTCACTTCTATTATGGCATCAGCATAATTTGTTTCGCAAAATTGTCATGTAATAATCAATTTACTCTGGTATGCATCTTTTCGCATTGTATCCTATGAAAGTGTTATGATGTAGAAAATTTTGAGGATGAATTGGGAATTGGCAACATAATTGCAAACACTTGGATATTTCAAATGGATGCCAAGGTAATGCGGTGCAATAAACTTTCACTTCTTCAGACTTCGACCAATGCTAAATCAAATGCACAGAATGAACCATACCAAATCCCACCTAATAATGTGAGCCCCATGTCTGATGAATGGTTCAGTCAAACATATAGGTATTTGTAGTTCATGTTGCATGGGCATGATTTGTGCCTACATGCCTGCATGCATTTGTAAACAAAACACCCCTCTTATATTACTATCTTCTTGTTAAACATGTGGGTAAGAAGGGATAAGTTGGCATCTAATATAAGTACTGAGCTGAAAAGTATCTGTGAAATATATTACCAAAATAATATACTGACATGCAACTTCTAATAAAAACATCCATAAGTACACATGTATATGTATATATGTATAGATTGATCCTCATTAAATTTATAAATACTCAGTGTTTTTATGTTTGCTAACATGTTATTGATAAAAATCAGTCTTCAGAGTTGAATAATCAAGCTAGGTTTGGTATGTAAAATTTACAGTGGAAAAATTAAAGCAAACTTGAGGCCATTAGCAACTTGGCCTTTTCCATAGCATTTAAATGTAGAGACTTCAGAATGGTTTGGATTTCCCTTCTTTTGTTTCCAAGAAGAAATTAAGTATTAAGATGACTGCCTGTTTAAGACATCCTTAGTTTAGACATTCTTGTTTCAAGCATTGTTTGAGAATGACACAAGACAACTACAATGTAGGAATTCAAATGCTGCATCATTAACAATCCTTTTAACTTGTACATTAAGCTTGAAGGGCACAATTTATTAGCATATTTAAGATATAAATTGTGATGTGGGGTAAAAAAGTCTCCACATAAAATGGTTGATGTAGGCAGACAGGCCGGGCCCATATTGAGACTACGACCGACCCTTGAAAGCCGAAGGACGCACCACCAACTTCTGCCTCGGCATCTCTGCCCGAGCCTTGTCAGACTGAGCTTCGCCAACCGAACCTCAGCTGACCGGCCTTAAGTCTCACCGAGTCTCGCTCCCGAGCCAAAGTGACCGAACCTTAGTTGACCGAACTTCAGCTTACCCATGTCTCACTCCTGAGCCAGAGCGACCGAGCCTCAACAGTCGGGAACTACCTGACCAACCCTCCTCTTTAGCCAACCTTCAGCCCGCACCGAATATCTCGGCGATCAAATTGCTAGAATTATGAGGATCTTATAACTCCTTCCCGAAGTAGTCCTCCATAAATGAAAATGAGAGCCGGATACGGCTCTCCCTCTTCATGATTTGTGGGATCACGAATCCCCCGATAAGATATACGACAATTCGGCCTTATCATTGCCCAACTTCCACAACAACTCAACTCATCTAAGCCTTTTCCTAACTACATGGGGTCGGCTACATGAATCTGCTTCCTCCACTCTGCTCTATTCAGGACCAAGTCGACATTTAAATTGCAAATAGTTATAACTTTTTTAATTATTTCTGTCCATATTAGTTTAAGTCTACATCTACCTCTATGCTTACCATGAATTGTTAAAAGATCACTCTTTCTAACTGAAGCATCTAAAGGTCTATGTTGTATATGTCCAAACCACCGTAATCGATTTTCTCTCATTTTATCTTCAATTGGGGCTACTCCTTTCATTTCTCTTACATATTTATTTTTAATTCTATCTTTTAAAGTTTTACCACATATCCATCTTAACATATGCATTTCTATTATACTTAATTTATTCATATATTGTTTCAATATTGTCCAACACTCTATTCCATATAGCATAGCTGGCCTAATAGCAGTTTATAAAATTTTTCTTTTAATTTTAATGGGATGCGTCGATCATACAATATTCTTGAAGCACTCCACTTAAACTATCCTGCTTTAACTCTATGATTCACATATTCATCTTGGCCACCTCATGCCGAAGCTCAAAACACTACAGGCGACACAAGGTTAACTCCTCGATTAGCATATATATCCTCTATGCCACCCTAGCCTCATTCTTTTTGTCCAAGAAATAAGGTCAGTTTCGTTAGAAGCAAAATGAAACGGAGGAATGAATAAAGTATATACTTCGGCAACAGCCTCGGCCTGCTGAGCAGCCTTCTTCTCCGCCTCTGCAGCCTGCTCCTGAAGCTTCTTCTTCTCCTTTTATATTGGTGAAGCTTCCTTAAGGCATGCTCAAGCTTTGCCCAATCCTCCCCTACCTTATGCTGTAGAGACACAAGATTGACTATGGCACTGGCGGCCAATCGTTGGCTGAATTCAAACTTGCGACCTTCGTCGGCAAGTCTCTTATTCAACACATTTCTTTCATCCATAGCCTTGGCCCAGGACTTTGACAATTATGACCGAGCCTCCTTGGCCGATTTATTAGCTTCCTCAAGCTTGGCCTGAGCTTTGGTTAGTTCCTCAGAAAGTTGACTAACCAAGGCCTCTTTATTACGAAGCTTGGCAACCTCGCTTAATGCCTGGTCCCGAGTCTCCATCACCGCGTATAAACACCCAAATAACGCCTTCTAAAGGATTATCACCTGCAAAAGAATGAGGCAAGTAAGCTCAAAGACAATCAGATAAGCTAAAAGAGAGAAGATAGGCATTCTTACCCGAAAGGCAGAAATGTTCATGTCCCTCATGAGGTCAAGATTTTGGATTCCAAGCAAATTCTCCAACTCATCAGGGACCTCAAAACACTCGATTGTGAATGATATAGTATCTAGGCCGGCTTCATCACACTCCGCTCCTAAAGGACCTTCTCCGGAATGAAAGATGGAGCGAAACAATCGAAGTCGTGACCTCAACGACCTCGTCTTAGGGTCAAGGGTTGGGGGTCGGGGAAGATCGATCTGGTCGACCCCCTCCGCAAAGAGCCCTGCTTGACCCTCGGCACTTTCCTCGGCGCTTTCCTCGGCCTCTTCCCGCTCCTCGAGTAGAGGTCCCTTCATAGATGGAGGAATGGCATCACCGCTCGTTGCAATAGCTGCCTCCATCCTTTCGCACTCGGCTATGTGCTTTATTCAATGCTGCTCGTCGGGAGTAGTCTCGAATGGGATATTGGAGACCGGATAGAACTTATTTATCGAAACATTTTCCTCTTCTCGGAACTTGTCTCTCAACTCCACCAAGCAGATACTCTCCGGCTCCTGGGACCCTGCAAGCTCCGTTGCGCCTTCGCCAACATTTCTCGCCTTTCTTCTTGCTCTAGCTGCCATTTAGCATCTCCCTCATCCGAGATCTGAGATTTGATTCGGTCGCTGAAAATAGAGAACAACCAAAAATGAGCCGCGCTTCAACAAGACTGAAGTTCAAAAGGATAGGGATCGTACTCACCTCGAGGGTTGATACTGCTGAGACCAGCATTGAAAATGCATCCTTAGCAAAGAGAACCCCGACTGAAAGTGCACTCCAGCTGGAAAGCGTTTTGAGGTCGTCAATCTCCTGCCTTGATAGTTGAGCTCTATTCAGGTCCTTGAAGAATTTCCCCTACGATCGAGGAAAGCGATACTCGCCACTCCAACGAACAACGAAAAAGAAGGGTAGAACCCCCGACACCCTTTTGAATGTCCTTTTGGGTCTGATGTAGGGCCAGGAGTTCCTGAGGAAGACAATATTGTGTGATATGCCCAGAACAAAGGCACCGTCGCCATCACCCCCATCAACTAGCATATAGAGATGGACTTCACAATGTGCCGCCAGCTGTTCAAAGCCACCGCTAAGGGGCAAATGCCGTAGAACGTAATCACCCTCTCGATAATTGGATGAAGAAGAAGGCAGACTTCCACCTTAAAGCATTCCTTGTAAAAGGTCCCAGACTCCAGTTCATCCGTCACCCTCTGCTCAGAACCCGACACTCGCAGTTTATAGTCATCGGGAATCTAGTATTTACGGCGAATCCTCTCTGATCCATCGAAAACATTATCGAAGCTATGTGGGTCGAGTGCTCCATATCCTCAGAATGAATGTCAATAGAGCTAGCCATTATCTTCTTCAATTGAGAACACTTAACCTCAGAAGGAAGAGTAGCACCAAAGGTTTGAAAAGATGTGACTGCAGAAGATACCAGTCACTCCTTTTTTAAAGCCGCTGTACAAGGAGACAAAATATTATTAGCGGGGAACCCTAAGAGCCGCAAGCTATCGGTTCAAGCACCGTGATCTTCGGCTCCACCACTTGTCATTCCGCCAATCACACTTGATCGAGTCTCGAGAAGGCTCCACTTGTCGGATGGGCTAGGATGGAAGCGCGGTGGTTCGACATTAATGGCATCATTATGGCGCGCCTTTTCGAATTCCGCCCTTGCCAATGAAATTCAGCCATCATGACTCTACTCCCTACGCCCGAAATCAAACATCGAACTAGGGAGCGGCGGGGAGAGGGGGCAAGTGATGCGAGGTAAAAAAAGTCTTCGCATAAAACAGCTGACGTGAGTGAATAGGCCGAACCCACATTAGAACTACAGTCAACCCTCGAAAGCCGAAGGATGCCCGACTAATTTCAGCCTCGGCATCTTCGCCCGGGCCTTGCCAACCTGTGCTTCGCCAATCGAACCTCAACTGACTGACCTTCAGCCTCACCGAGTCTTGCTCTCAAGCCAAAGCGTCCGAACCTCAGCTGGCCGACCTTCAGCTTCCCCATGTCTCGCTCTCGAGCCAGAGCAACTGAGCCTCAACAATCGAAAACTACCCGATCGACCCTCCTCTTTAACCGACCTTCAGCCCATGCCGAATATCTCGGCCATCAAATCACTGGAATTACTAGGATATCGGAATACCTTCCCGTAGTCCTCCATAAACAGAAACGGGAGCCCGATACGGCCCTCTCTCTTTATGATTTGCGGGATCACGAATACCCCCAATAAGGTATATGATAATTCGACCTTATCATTACTCAACTTCCACAACAACTCTTCGAAAATCAGGTAACAGCTTACTAGATCCTCCCCCTTTCAATACCGAGACCCGAGAGCCCTAAAAGAGAAGCAACTCTGTGAGAACTCCTCTTCTTTTTAGAACCTTCTCATTATCTAAAACTAAAAGTCATCCTCTGAGTTGGACGTCGGAGGGTCTTTTGCAGGGATCACTCACCTCCTTTCCTACGATAGGATGTTGTTTTGCAGGTCCCAACAAATGGAAAAACGCCACCCAGATCCCGACATGTGCTGCCACCTCGTCCCCAAGTTAAAGAATGAAAATCTTCGACAACAAATTGCTTTTAAGTCATTGACCATAATGATTTATTGGCACCTATACATTTCATCAGCCTCACTCTAATTATAACAACAATGTCTAAATTCGTCTCCACACTAGTTTCTACAAGAACAAAAAAAAAGGCAGCATTCTCTAGGTCATCAATTTTGATCATATCCTCAAAAATGTTCACTTAAATACATTTAAATGATTTCAGCATGCAGTTAGACACTTATCTACTTAAGAAGTTAAAATTTGACTTTATTATAACCATTTCTTGAAGGAAAAAAAGGAAACTGTGTTGATATAACACCTCCAAAACATCGCTGTCTCATTTTGTTATTGTCTTCCTTCTTACCATAAATTCTAAAAGATCAAAAAATTGGGCAATCTAAATAACATGAAATAATATATGTTATTCTAACCTCCTGATGTAAAGTTAATTGTATCTACATCACTTTGTTTTTTGTGTGTACGCATTTTAGAGATAAGAGATCATAGCTCAAATTATCACTGAAACCCCATCATCAAAATCTAGAGTTGACCAGATTTGAATGGAGTTCCTCTCAAGTGTAGCTATGTCAAATCTAAACATGACCAGATCTGATTGGGGATCCTCTCAAGTAGAGCCAAATCAAGTGCCATCTCTCTCTATATATATCTAAATAATAAGCACATACATGATATAACAAGCCTATATAGACCCTCACAAACTAAATTTAACAGGTTCGACCATCCTGTACATACTATATATGAGGAGATTAACATAAGGTACCAGGACAGACCAAACAATATTGACAAATAAGACAAGATCCAAATCTAGATATGAGCAAAAAACTATCATAAAAAGGAAAGAAAAGGCTATTATAACAAGGTTATGTTTAAAGAATAGACAGCCATCAAAATAAGGACCTGTGCTTGATGTTTATATGGCATGACAATTCCTGCTGAAGATCCTCAACTGCGAGCACAGTCCCACCGGTAACAGGAGCAGGAAGTTCAGCTACGGACTGCACAAAATAGTTATAAAAGAATATTTAAGGACCCCAATATAAATAGAACCAGCTAAAGAAAGCTATAAAAAAAAATGGCATTATTAATCTTGTCAAGGTTCAATGCATAACTGGCAGCAACATCTTCTTCTAAATCATCACCAGCCTCAAAGATAAGGGTTGAGCCTTGCATTATCAGTGGTAAATTCATGCCCAGTTTGTTTTTCCCTATCTTCTCAACAAAGTCCCATAACTTTAAGGTTCGGGTGTTTATCTCCAGAGGTAGAGGTGTCTGTTTTATATCGTGTTATACATAATTACATTACAGAATTAAGAATATATGTGAATATGTGAAAACATACAAAAGCATAAGATATGAGAGTACCTCAGAACAGACGCAACATGATTTATTAGCCTCAAATGGCTGCACTGGCATTAAAAGCATCTTTCTTGATGGGTGTTCAAGACAATGCCATCATGAGAAATACAAAAGCTATATAATAGTAAGCATAAATTTAGTTTTAGTCAGTGAAAGACAGTTATAAAGAAAGACCCAAATTCCTCAAGTACATTCAGGTGAAGGAGCAGATACGGGAGAGAGGGAAGATGAAATAATTAAAAATGTAAACAATGGAATAGCACAAACTCACGACACCAATTACAGCTAATGTCAAACAACACATTTCATGTGATGAGAAGAACTAATGGAAAGAGAAAGGTAGCACAACGTGAGTTTAGGTACATTAGGACACACCTGTAGTTCTGAAAATCACCCTGGAGAACATTGATTGCTTCAATTACTATCAGACCAGCAATAATAGCATTTGTTGTTGCAACAGCATGAACAATATTGCCTGCAATACCTTTAGCTTCAAATAGACTATGCAATGGTATTCCAAAAGAAGATGCCCTGATATTTGCTGCAGCAGTCACGAATTCTACAGCCAATTGATCATCCTTGTCAAAAGTCAGATTCCCAATATCCTGAAAACGAAAATCACTGAGAATTCAAGGTAGAACAATGAAAAAAACAGATTAAAACTTCTGAGAGGCAATGAAGATGGACCAAGCGATTCTTGAATTCTCAGCAAGACTCCAAATATCCTGAGGATTCTTTAGACCAAGCGATGACATAGCAGACACTGCTGACTCCTCGGTGTCACATTTCTTCTCCAAATTTCCATTTTGTTGGATAAGTTGTCTGGCGGTACATCTCTGGCATAGACAGGCCTCGGCTTGTTTCTATTCTTCCATGTTTCTTCATTAGCTGATGCAACTTCAATGTTTTATCCAAACACATGATCATAAATTTTACAACCATACTGTTCAGGATCCCCATCTGCCCTTCTCGCTCAAACACATCTTCCGCAGGATTCGTTGAATTAGTGCCATCATTGGTGCCATCACTAGAATGCACATTAAGACCATTCTCCTGATTTTTATCTCCAAATAACTTTGCAAAAAGCAGGTCCTTTGCCCAAACAATACAGTGAACAAACTGCCAATATAAGATACAGATTTAAATATTAGACTTGATCATAAAAACTGTGAAGAACAAGTCAGTCATACAGTATTAATCTTCAAAAAACTAGCAACTGAAGTTGAAAATAGAAGGCCATATCTTCACTATCTATTAGTTTTATGTGGCTTGGCGGCCTGTGATTCTACCCTTTCAAATTAAGCATATTTATAAAGACAAACAGGGAAGAAAAATGTTGTATGCACATGTCTCATGAGCTTGTTACTTGTTGCAGTATAAAAGTAAGTTTCCATCCCCTTGGTCCACATTATTTGCAAATAGAATGTACAAATCTTGCAGTACAATTATCAAGTTGCAAATAGCCCGTTATCTTCTAACAGTAAATGACATCATTTTTTTTTCTAAAAAAATATTTTTTTGATGGATTTATATAAAGAAATAAAGCAAGTGGTTGATTTATTAAAAGAGATTCTTCTCTTAAGCTTGTCTATACCGAGGGGAGAAAGTTTTGCTATTGCTCAATCCTTTTGGTTGAATTCAGCTGTTTCAGACTTCCATATGCAGTTGCATGTTCACTTGCCTATTTATGTCATGCAATTTGTTACTTAATTCTCTTATTTATATTTTATTGTGAAAGATATTATGCTTAGTTATATGTCTAAATCATGCCATTAGAGTGCAACTCTCCATAAATCTGCGTCCACTCTAGACTGTCACAGGAAGAGAGGTTTGAATTTCTAGTCATGCTACTCTGTTGTTCCTACTAATTTCTACTTGACATCAATAAACACCAAGAACATATTAAGCTCAGTTTCAGCACAAAACTGAAGTTTTCCCACTATCTATGTTTTTGTTTCATTACTATAAATTATTAAGATTCTTTTTCATGTCATAGGTGATGGAATCATAGTATAACTTGCAGTTGCAGGTCTTTTCCTGAGAAGATATATTTATTAGACATCTTCAGACTTCAACAATCCATTCAATCTATTTCTTTCATTGCAATATTTTTTGGCCCACATGCTTCATATGTAAAATTAAGAGAACTTACATTGTGCAATCTGTAACTTTATATGTTTATTGCTTTATGCAAGCAACAATGTTTTGGTTGGTAAACAGAGATGTTATATGTTTGAACTTTGTAGTGATAGCTATCATAGAATTTGTATATTGTATAATCTGTAAGACTGTAACTTAATATGTTTATAACTTTATGCAAGCAACAATGTTTTGGTTGGCAATGAAACAGAGATGTTATATGTTTGAACTTTATAGTGATAGAAATCATAGAATATGTACATTGTGTAATGTGTAAGACTGTAACTTTATATGTTTATGGCTTTATGCAGGTTATAATGTTTCAGTTGGTAATGAAACAAAGACGTTATATCTTTTGGTTGGTAATGAAACAAAGATGTTATATTTTCGAACTTTACAGTGATAGATATCATAGAATATGTACATTTTGTAATCTGTAAGACAGTAACTTTATATGTTTATGGCTTTATGCAGGCTATAGTGTTTCAGTTGGTAATGAAACGGAGATGTTATGTGTTTTGGTTGGTAATGAAACAAAGATGTTATACATTTGAACTTTATAGTGATAGTTATCATAGAATTTGTATATTGTGTAATTTGTAAGACTGCAACTTTATATCTTTATGGCTTTATGCAGGCAACAATGTTTTGGTTGGTAATGATACTGAGATGTTATATGATTTAGTTGGTAATGAAACAAAGATGTTATATGTTTGGACTTTATAGTGATAGATATCATAGAATTTGTATATTGTGTAATTTGTAAGACTGCAACTTTATATGCTGGTAACAATGTTTTGGTTGGTAATGATACAGAGATGTTATATGTTTAGTTGGTAATGAAACAGAGTTTCTTGTGTGTAATCTATGAGTGTGCAATCAAAGAATTTGTATATTGTGCAATCTGTAACTTGTATATTTGAATTTTGTAATGATAGGTGTTATGGAATTTGTATATTATGTGTAACTTGTTGAAACAGAGTCACAAAAATGTTATATGTTTGAATGTTGTAGTGATAGATGTTACTATTATCAAATTTGTATATTATGTAACTTATCAATTATTGTATAGTAATGGGCCATTTTATTACAAATTAAAACAGGTTTTAACTTGTTAAAAAGTTGCAATAGGTTATGCAGGTTTTTATTTCTGATTAACGAGTTTTAACAGGTTAATCAGGTTAGTGTCAACCTGACCCATTATGACTTGTTTAATAAACAGATAAAACGGATCGGGTCGGATTACTTATTTATTAAATATGTCAGATTCAAGTTTGAAATCCTGACCTGTTTAATAAATAGGTCAGGTTCAGGTTCTGTTGATGGTTTTTAAGACCAACCCGTATTAGATCCAACCCGTTTTCCACCCAACTCGACAACCCAACCCAATTGCCACTCCTAGTTATCATGATAGGTATCGTACCAATATATGAATATTCTACACTCATATCATGGTATTTTAAGCCTTGTGATATATACAAAGGCCTCATACCGATGGACAATATATCACAAAAAATAGATCAAATAACAAGAACAAAAATGAAAAGGAATGAGGGTCGACACGGTATCCACTTGTACATGCTCCAGAATAGGCCTAATTAATAAGCAGAATGAAAATTACTATGCTAGGCTATGCTAGAAATAACTACAAGGGCACACAAAACATTTATTTAAGTTGGCATAACCAACAAGCTTGAGAAATAGATGCTCCATCTAAAAGAAACTACAGTTGAGAACTCAAGCAACAATACTGAAATGACAACAAATTTTTTTTCCAAGTCTTGGAAGCAAATTCCAGCTACTAAATGACCGTACTAAATATCCTCAAGAAACAAAAAAAATGTAGTAATAATTATTGGTAGTAGAGTACACCCTAAAAAGCATTTGGCATACTAAACATATTATTTAGATGTTTCATAGTTTTCTCTCTTGTGTATTGTCATAAAAAGTTATGGATCATTATTTGGCAAAATGACCAAGAGGATGGTTGTCTATTCCATGAAAATTTTTCAGAGATATGGGTGAGGTTATCAAACATCGTACATATACAGCTGCCATTATATATATAGTGTCCAATAACAAATTGGAGTAGTTATTTTTCCCTATTAGGTTACACTTCATACAGTAAACGACATGAGACCATCTCTTGAAATCACCAACGGATATGGAGATGCATGCTGATCCTCTATGTTCGACATGCAAGTGACCTCCTGACCTGAAGGCATGATTACTTATTTGGCTCAATGAATTTGAAGCCAACTGGTGGATCAATAATGATACCTTAGATTTTACCCTTTATAGGGGTCACAATAGTGTTTATTGTGCCTTGTCGCAAATGCGAGTGAGGATTATTCCAACAAGAAATCCACCAATGGAATTTTATCCATATCAAAAAATAGAGCCATGTGAAACATGAGAGTCTTGAATCTAGGTGGTGTTTTGATCAAACTATTCTCATATTAAATAAATATTATTGATTTCAAATATAACAAGATATTGCTCAAAATTGGTTTTGTGCATACACATTGTCTTTGATTGTATCTATCACATGATATAGGATTTCCATGGGCCATGAAATCGACAGGCTATGGCTTTGACAATGCTCATATTTTGCCAACCATCAATAGAGGATAAAGAAAGGTGCAAGGATCAAATTTTAGGAGTGTGCATAGATAAATTTTGTCCATGCTATCTCTATCAGGAAGTAGCACATTTATTAATCGATATGCACCAGGAGGCTGGTTTTCTGATTGCAGCACAATAATCAAGTAAGATGGGCATGGTAGATTAGAAAACCAAGCTGACCTTGGTGTCCCATACCTATCCATCAACCTTAGCCTTTCTCTAAATCTCTATCGAGTCTTCACAAATTTCAAGCTCAATATAATTGAGCAGATGGACTTGACCCTTGGCAAAGGGATTAGTTCGTGTGGGCTGGCAAGAACCAATTAGATTGGTCTTATAAACCAAGACCCAACCTAAATTTTGGTTTCATGTGCAGCCAACAACTGTGGCTAAACCTTAGGTGGCCAACCGCGTGTAGATATCCTAAGGCGGCTGCCAAACACCTAGGATTTCCTAGGTTGACCACCAAGAGCACTAGAGTTTCCCCACCCAGTGTGGTGCCCCCTCCAATTATAAATAGGAGACCTCGGGCATGGGGTTTTTGGGATGTAGTGTTTGAAACAGAGGATAAGAGGGAATATTTCCTGGATATCCCCTTTTATTCTCAAAAGTCATAACTATAAGGGATAGCTGGGAATAAAGTTAACCAAAGGGATAATCCATGGTTAACCATGATTAACCATGGGATATCCCCTCAAATTATTTCCTAGAGAATGCAGGAATAGCTGATTATCCCTCCAAATAAAAGTAAAAAAAAGTTATCCTATGGATTTACCTTTTTGCATTTGATATGATCAATGAGATAGTCAAGGGATATCCCTAGGGATAGCCAGGGAATAAACTCTATCCCGTACACTTATCCATGGATAATATTTTTTCTATCAAACACTATCTAAGGTCTCTCACAAGAAACCCTATATATATCTCAAGTACAAGACCTCTAGGAGATGCCCACAAAAGAGAGATTGAGAGAGAAGATTAATTGAAAGAAGAAATAGACAAACAAACACCTAGTAACTCTCGGAGGGCCTACCTAGTGCGATCACGCTGTGATGGCTAGAGAAGTGTTATACCCATCTTCTTCCATCTTATATATTCTCACATCTTTCCTCCAGGTATTAGCCTATGTTACTATACATGTAATCTATATTTTCATGGTGATTTATTATAAAAGAGTGATCAAATTCCTCTTCCTCCATTTGCATCTTGGTGTTGGACTGCACAGGCATCCATTAGTGATTTTGTATTGATCTAAATCATATGAAAGCAATCCCTTATTGGAGTTAGTTACATTTTACAAGTTGAGAATCAAAGGATATGTAGGTAAGAAAATGGCTTAAATTAAAACATTGCTAGACAAAATACTATATGGAAATCATGATGAAAAGTTTATACAAGTTAATAGCCCTACAATTTATGGCAAAGCATCATCCAACTAATGGTTGATGGATGGATCATTTTGGTGCATGAGTGATGGAAGAAAATTGACTTGAAGCACACAAATGATGTCATGAAATAACTATGTAATATCTTGAAAAAGCTATGCATTATATCTCCAAAGACTTGATTGTTGACATTGATCAGGATTAGGATAAGTGCACTAACGGCTGAAAATAGACCATGACTAGCAGCATTCATGAAGCACACAGGCTATGATGTGAATCAACAACTCTTGGTCAAGGTTCGCTAAACTGACTGAACCACGTGGTTTGGAGCAAACCGCACCTAAATTAGTTAACCTCATACCGACATAACTCAAGCTGAACCACGCTGAGCTGGTTCCACTTAATTCCAAAAGATGGGAGGTCAAGAAGAGATTTAAAAAGAGAGACCGGCTGAGAACCTCCCATGAGCTCTTAGTCCTCTCTTTCTCTTTCTTTTTTCTTTTTTTTTTTCTAAACAATATACTTTCCATTTTTGGCCAATTTCAACCTAAAATCAGGTATTCCTCCTTCCATTCTTCTCTCCAATTTTTTTTCAATCTTAAATAAACTGAAAATTAAAAAAAAATAAAGAAAGCATGCATGGCCTTTTTCTTTTAACTCGATTTCATGACATTATTTTCGATATTTCTAACCATTTTAAAATTAAAAATATTAAAATTTACAAAAAAATAAAATAATTTTTAAAAATATACTGTAAAATTATTAGCATGTCTGGATAAGATCGTGCTACTTTCTTGTCTAATTTCATTATAATTGGAACTAGTTTCGGCATAATTAAATCAACTTGAATCTAAGCCCATACTACAATAAATTTTAAAATATATAGTGATTTATGCAAACTTAAGAGCTGAAAAAAAATATGTAGGACCCTAATAGGGTCCTATACTAATTTGAATTAAAATTTATTTTTTTTCATACTCTAATTAGAATATTAATTATCTATTTAAAATTATCAAAAAATATTTTAAAATTAGCTTTAGGAAAAATTATTATGCGTAGAGAATGTAAAAAAATTTCCTAGAGCAGCTTAGAAATTTTTTTTATGCCATAATTATTTAAATTTTAGAAATATTTAAAAATTCAGAAATTCAGAAGATTATAAAAATTGGGATCATGTTTTTGAAAATGTGCTGATATTTTCTGAGCCCATTCATGCTTTTTTTTAACAGTTAGATACAAATTTTATGAATTTTCAAAATAATTAAAAATTAATAAATTCAAAAAATTATGAAAATTTGGAATTATATTTTTAAATGTAGAGGTATTTTCTAAACTGGTGCATGCATTTTTTGAACTCAAGACACAAATTATAAGAATTTTAGAAATATTTAAAATTAATAAGTTTAGAAAATTATGAAAAAATTGGAATCATGTTTTTAAGAATGCGAAGGTAATTTTCTAAGCCTATTCATGCATTTTTGTATTCATACAAATTATATGAATTTTTAGAATTAAAAATATTTCGAAATAATAAATTCAAAAAATCATGAAAATTTACAATCATGCTTGTTTAGATTTGTTGATAAAATTTATGTATAATATTTTATATTTGTCTATGAATTTTACAGATATAAGATTTAGGAAGAAAAAATCATGACATTGGTTGGTACGACACCATCGAAAGTGCAAATGAAGGGTGGCGCGGCTTCAGTGGCTCTGCTTTTTGGTTCATAATTTTGACACCGAGTGACCCCTGTCCTGCTCCTTTGCAGCAAATTTTGTACTCTGATCTATCTGGGCTGACTCGCGCTAGACTAGTGTGATCGTCCGTTTATACCAAAAAAAAAAGGGTGACGCGACAATATTAAAGCAACATCTTATTGGTGGTTATCCCGATATTACTTTATATAAGAAATATCTAAAGGAAGTACAATTGATGTTTAAAAAGCACTCCGCTGAAGAGCAGAAAAGTGCCAAAAAAACATACATAGGTGGAACATCGAACAACAAAGCCACCTTTATACCATCTAAGAGATCCCGAACATTACGAGGAAGCTGAAGATTCAGATGACACATAGGCATAGCTTCAATCTGTCATATGGGCAACCTGAATAATCAATGGCATAACAAGGACATAGCTAGTCACAAGGCTCAATTTGGGCCCTCACAACACGAGTGCCATAGACATTCCATGATGTAAACATTCTAGTAGGTAAACAATCTCTTATCTATTAATTTTTAATTATTTTTAATTTTTATTTTATAGTTGTAATACAAATTCTGTATCATCTAGATTTTAATCTTCATTACATTGAGTTATTCATTAATTATACTCTTAAAAAAATGGAATGGTATGAATATATGGATTCCAATTCCATGTTTTTGTAAAATATTTGAAAAAATTAAAAGTAATGAAAATTAAAAAAAATAGATTTCAAGTGTACTAGTTGGAAAACTGGTTCGTTAGAGCATATTGAGTGTTAGTGTAGTATTGAACTAGTCTGAGATCAATACCAGTTTAGCGGATCTTGTTCTATAGCTATGACCATTGGAATCACTATTCTCACACGACTATGATTAGCATTGCTTTACTTCAAGCATGATGCCTATTTCCATTGTAATTGGCTAAGATACAAAAGGTAGGTTCCAACATGCTGAAAGAAAGGGTTTGGCAAATGAACCTAAGATTCTCTCTAGAGATGTGAAAAACATGGCATCATTATGTATATTTTAGCAACCCAAGAACAACTCCAAAGGTAAAGGAGGTGCATTGACATTTGTAATCAAATAAACCCATATTCCAGAGCTTAAAGAACATTGTATAGTGCTAGCCGATCAAAAGAAGATGACACAAAAATGACTTAATCTATGTAGATGATGATTTGCCTTCATTTGAATAACTTAATTGTACTGAAATAGGAGAAAATTGCAATTTTTTTGCAGGATCTCCCACACGTGATTCACATGCTCCTTAAGAACTGATGAAGAAATTTGAGGTGAGATTAAATTATTTTCTTTTTAAAAAAAAGCTATAGGAAAACCTGTAATTCCTTAAGATACTAGGATTAAACTGGAGGTTGTTCCCTATGATTTTCTTGAGTATATTATACTATAACAACATATAGAGGAACCTTCCTAAAATCAAGGTTTTAAATCCCATATGATATAGGGGTGTCCCAATTTCTCTACAAAACTGGATGCCCTAATATCCTATTGTTGGAGAGATTGTTGAGAATTTGTTGCCCTAATCTTATTGATTTTGATGATTACCAAAAGCCATGAGTATATTAAAAGATGTAATGAGTTTATTTACATGAGCAATGAATTTATTTAGAACAATCAATGAGAATGTTAAAGTATGACTTTAATCAATTTGAAAGTAACTTCAAGCTCCATGTTTAAGCTTTCAAAAAGAAATTTTATACTTCATATAATCAATGAGTTTTTGGAACATTTCTTGAATTGATTCTAATGACAATTTTATTGTATTCAAGTCAAAAAATTGATTTAAAATGAATCTGGAACGAATTTCAAGTCAATCAGAAAATTCTCTGATTTTTGATACGTTCCGGAGCCGACTCTAGAGTTTCAGAGTCGACTCCACTCAGAATACAGAAATGACTGTCTGTCTCGAGTCGACCCCTGTGATTTCTGAGTCGACCCCCGATTCTGTCGAGCCGACTCCATGACTGTGTGAGTCGACTCCGCTCAGACACCAGAGGAGTATTTTTCTGAGCACTTCGCGAGTCGACCCCCAACTTTTCATGAGTCGACCCCCGACTGTCAGGAGTCGACACTTTATTTTTGATGAGTCGACCCTTAACTTTCTGATATTTCTATTTTTGGTATCACGACTTCGAGCCGACTCGGAAAGCAGGAGTCGACTCCAACAATCTGGGCATGATTTTTCTGAATGCCAACTCAGCGCCAACGGTAAGATTTTTTATAACGGCTATATTTCTTTGTTTCTAACGGCTATATTTTTGCAGAATCTATAAATAGAGAAGCCGTTTTCAAATCAAGAGAAGGAAATAGACATTCAAATCAAGAGAGAAAAATCTTTCAGAAAAAGAGGAAAAACAGAGCGTCATTTGAAAAAATCCAGATTCAAAATAGAGTGAAAGAAAAAGTGTGAAATCAAAGGAAGCTTCATCTGTGCTCAAGTTCAACAATCCAAGGAAGCTTCAGAAGAAAATCCAAGAGCTATTCAAGAGCAACTCAAGAGATTTCAACATTCGAAGAAAAGCTCAAATCAACTCCAACATTCATCCGTGAAGAATCCGAGCTGAGGCCCGATTCTACACTTCAAAGGAGTTGAGGAAAAGAAGAAAAGAAGAAAAGCTCAAAAGCCAACCAACTACAAATCAGGCTTTTCTAAACTTTGTTCTTATATTTGATTATCTGCTCATTAAGGAGCTTTGTAATTGAAAAACAACATTTCTATTATTTGTGTCTAGTTCAATCTGGGGGATTGAACTAGTGGAGGTAGTCTTACCTCGGTACAAGCTTGGTAAAGCTTGTGTTAGGGTTTTTGTGCTGGTGAGCCCTTGAAAACCAGCTGGGTTCGTTGTGATCCCGGGAAAACAACAAGTTTGAGTTGTGAGCTTGTAAAACAACTCGGCTGTAATCAAGGAAAGATTATAGTGTGGACCCAAGTGAATCTTGGGAGTGGACGTAGGTGTTGGATACACCGAACCACTATAAAATCT
>UESW01004086.1:820719-837782 GCA_900491605.1 Calamus simplicifolius
GGCGCTCCGTCCGCGATCGGCGACGATCCGACGGTTGCGATCGATCCAAGCCCTGATCCCGATCGGCGACGATCGATTGCGGACCGCGGCAATCGGTCCGATCGGCAAAGATCCGAGGGGTTGCGATCGATCCAAGCCCTAATCCGATCGGCGATGACCGATCGCGGACCGCGGCAATCGGTCCGATCGGCAAAGATCCGACGGTTGCGATCGATCCAAGCCCTGATCCCGATCGGCGACGACCGATCGCGGACCACGCAATCGGTCCAATCGGCAAAGATCCGACGGTTTCGATCGATCCAAGCCTGATCCCGATCGGCGACGCCGATCCCGGACCGCGGCAATCGGTCCGATCGATAAAGATACGACGGTTGCGATCGATCCAAGCCCTGATCCCGATCGGCCACGACCTATCTCGGACAGTTGCAATCCGTCCGAGATCGGCGACAATCCGACGGTTGCGATCGATCCAAGCCTGATCCCGATCGGCCACGACCGATCTCGGACCGTGGCGATCCGTCCGATCGGCGACGATCCGAGGGTTGCGATCGATCCAAGCCCTGATTTCGATCAGCGACGACCAATCGCGGACCGCGGCAATCGGTCGATCGGCAAAGATCCGACGGTTGCGATCGATCCAAGCCCTGATCCCGATCGGCCACGACCTATCTCGGACAGTTGCAATTCGTCCGAGATCGGCGACGATCCGACGGTTGCGATCGATCCAAGCCCTGATCCGATCGGCCACGACCGATCTCGGACCGTGGCGATCCGTCCGATCGGCGACGATCCGAGGTTGCGATCGATCCAAGCCCTGATTCCGATCGGCGACGATCGATCGCGGACCGCGGCAATCGGTTCGATTGGCAAAGATCCGACGGTTGCGATCGATCCAAGCCCTGATCCCGATCGGCCACGACCTATCTCGGACAGTTGCAATCCGTCCGAGATCAGCGACGATCCGACGGTTGCGATCGATCCAGCCCTGATCCCGATCAGCCACGACCGATATCGGACCATGGCGATCCGTCCGATCGGCGACGATCCGAGGGTTGCGATCGATCCAAGCCCTGATTTCCGATCGGCGACGACCGATCGCGGACCGCGGCAATCGGTTCGATCGGCAAAGATCCGACGGTTGCGATCGATCCAAGCCCTGATCCCGATCGGCGATGACCGATCGCGGACCACGGCAATCGGTCCGATCGGCAAAGATCCGACGGTTGCGATCGATCCAAGCCCTGATCCCGATCGGCGACGACGATCGCGGACCGCGGCAATCGGTCCGATCGGCAAAGATCCGACGGTTGCGATCGATCCAAGCCCTTATTTCGATCGGCGATGACCGATCGCGGACCGCGGCAATCGGTCCGATCGGCAAAGATCCGACGGTTGCGATCGATCCAAGCCCTGATCCGATCGGCGACGATCGATCGCGGACCGCGGCAATCGGTCCGATCGGCAAAGATCCGATGTTGCGATCGATCCAAGCCCTGATCCCGATCGGCCACGACCTATCTCGGACAGTTGCAATCCATCCGAGATCGGCGACGATCCGATGGTTGCGATCGATCCAAGCCTGATCCCGATCGGCCACGACCGATCTCGGACCATGGCGATCCGTCCGATCGGCGACGATCCGAGGGTTGCGATCGATCCAAGCCCTGATCCGATCGGCGACGACCGATCGCAGACCGCGCAATCGGTCCGATCGGCAAAGATCCGACGGTTGCGATCGATCCAAGCCCTGATCCCGATCGGCCATGACCTATCTCGGACAGTTGCAATTCGTCCGAGATCGGCGACGATCCGACGGTTGCGATCGATCCAAGCCCTGATCCGATCGGCCACGACCGATCTCAGACCATGGCGATCCGTCCAAGATCGGCGATGATCCAACGGTTGCGATCGATCCAAGCCCTAATCCCGATCGGCGACGACCGATCACGGACCACAGCAATCGGTCCGATCGGCAAAGATCCGACGATTGCGATCGATCCAAGCCCTGATCCCGATCGGCCACGACCTATCTCGGACAGTTGCAATCCATCCGAGATCGGCGACGATCCGACGGTTGCGATCGATCCAAGCCCTGATCCCGATCGGCCACGACCGATCTCGGACCGTGGCGATCCGTCCAATCGGCGACGATCCGAGGGTTGCGATCGATCCAAGCCCTTATTCTGATCGGTCACGATCGATTTTGGATCGATCGCTATTTAACATAATTAATTTTTTTAAATATATAACGACGCAAAGGGTTGCATCGTATTTTTTTAATATGATAATTTAATATATAAAAATTAACTTTAATTCTAATAATTACGATGCAACAAGTACGTCGCTATATTAAAACATAATTTTCCTAATTAATATTTTAGCTTATTACATCGCTAATGCGTCGCTATTTAACATAATTAATTTTTTAAAAACATTGCAACTCACTGTGTTACGTCGTAATTATTTTTTCTCATATTTATAATTTATAAAATTTAATTTTATTTAAAATAATTGTGACGCAGTTATTGCATCGCTAAATTAAAAATAATTTAATTTATTTCTGGTTTATTGCGTCGCTAATGCGTCGCTATTTAAAATATTTAATTCTTTTCAAAATATTGCGACGCATTGGTTGGCGTCGCAATATTTTTAAAATATTAATACTGTAAAAATATAATTCCATTTAAATTATTTATGACGCAATTGTTGCTTCGCTAAATTAAAAATAATTTTCCTATTTTCCAATTTTATGCGTCGCTAAGGCGTCGCTATTTAAAATATTTAATTCTTTTCAAAATATTGCGACGCACTGTTATGCATCGCAATATTTTGTAAACTATTTGTACTTTAAACAATAGAATTTTATTTAAATTATTTGCGATGCATTTGTTGCGTCGCTAAATTAAAATAATTTTTCTTATTTCTAGTTTATTGCGTCGCTAATGCGTCGCTATTTAATATATTTAATTCTTTTAAAAACATTGCGACGCACTGTGATGCGTCGCAATATTTTTTTCTGATAATTAGATTTTATAAAATTTAATTTCATTTCAATTATTTGCGACGCAATTGGTGCATCGCTAAATTAAAAATAATTTTCTAATTAACTATTTTATTGCGTCGCGAATGCATCGCTATTTAAAATATTTAATTCTGTTAAAAACATTGCGACGCAAATATTGTGTCGCAATATTTTTATTGATATTTATATTTCATAAAAAATTAATTTAAAAATTGCGATGCAATATTTGCGTCGCAATATTAAAAATTTAATTTTTTTTGATTTTTGGTTAATTGAGTCGCTAATGAGTCGCTAATGCGTCGCAATATTTTGTTGTCACAAAGGCGTCGCAAAGTGGTCGCAATTTAGCGACGCAATTATGCGTCGCTAAATTTGCGTCGCTATTTCAGTATTTTCTTGTAGTGGCATCCCTCAGCTGCTTCATTGCTCGATCGACCGAGAAATGCCTTCCCTTCTTCAAAGTGCTTTGGTCGACCAAAGACTTCCAGGGACTCCTGATTGCCAAAAGTCCTTTGAGGACCTCAAAAAATACCTTGGCTCACTACCTCTCCTCAGCAGCCCGAAGCCAGGGGAAGTACTGAACCTGTACTTGGCGGTCTCTGAAAATGCTGTTGGCTCAGTGCTAATCAGAGAGGAAAACAAAAGCCAAAGAACTGTTTATTATGTCAGCAAACTACTCAAGGATGCTGAAACGAGGTATACCCGAGTCGAGAAGATGGTCCTAGCTTTAGGAATGTCGGTCCGAAAGCTGCGGCCATATTTCCAAGCGTACATTGTCATTGTCCTCACCGACCAATCCCTCAGGGCAATTATCCATCGTCTAGAAGCATCAAGGAGAATGACCAAATGGGCTGTTGAGCTGAGCGAGCACAACATCCAGTATTAGCCTCGTCCAACATTAAAGCCCAAGTCTTGGCGGATTTCCTCCTCGAATGCACCATACCCGAAGATGGCTCTGCTCCGGATGCCCTCGGACAACCAAAGCCCAGTGCCCCATGGTTACTTCACGCCGATGGATCCTCCAGCGCAGCGGTTCTGACGCCGGCCTGGTCCTCACTAGCCCAGAGGGCGCAACTTTCGAATACGACATCCGCTTTTTCTTTCCAGCTTCAAACAATGAAGTAGAGTATGAAGCCCTGCTTGCTGGACTCCGGATCGCCCACGAGCTTAAGGTCAATAAGCTGATCGCTTGCACCGACTCTTAGTTGATGGCTGGCCAGGTGCAGGGAGAATTTGAGGCTCGAGAGCCAAGTATGATCTGGTATCTCCAAAAGGGGCACGATTATCCTCCTGTTTTGATGAATTTAAAATTGTCCAGATCCCAAGGACTGAAAACACGTGCGCCAACCTTCTGTCCCACCTGGCAACTACGGAGTCAATGGATCTCGAGCAAAAATTCCACTTGGAGGTCTTGAGAAGCCCAGCATCACCGATGCTGACCAGATGATGCAGGTGGATACCGAACCATGCTGGATGGACCCCTGCACAAGTACCTTAAAGAAAGGTTGCTGCCCATTGATAGAAAGAAAGCAAAGAAGCTAAAAATGTAGTCATCTCATTATGTCTTGATTGATGACCAGCTATACAAGCGGTTCTTCTCAATGCTGCTGCTCATGTGCCTCCGACAAACATAGGCCGATTATGCTCTCCAGGAGATCCACAAAGGTATCTGCGGCAATCACCTCAGTGGTCAGGGCCCATGCCATAAAGTGCTGCGCCAAGGGTATTATTGGCCGACGATGCAAAAAGATGCCGATGGCCTCGTTCGAGCTCGCGATTCATGCCAGATGCACTCAAATATCCAGAGGCTCCCTTCGGTGCAGCTGACTTCCATATCATCCCCCTGGCCCTTCGCCAAGTGGGGAATGGATATTCTTGGCCTTTTCCTCCTCGCAACGGGGCAAAAGAAGTTCTTATTTGTTGCAATTGATTATTTCACCAAGTGGGTTGAAGCCAAAGCAGTCGCCCAGATAACCGAAGCCCGCGCTAAAGACTTTGTGTGGAGGTCCATCATCTGCGGCTTTGGTCTTCCCCACACTATCACCACCGACAACGGGAAGCAGTTCAACAACCCTAAGTTTCGAGAGTTCTGCGAGGATCATGGCATTCTCCATCGCCTGACATCGGTCGGACATCCTCAAGCTAATGGAGAAGCTGAGGTAACCAACCGAACTCTCCTATAGGGAATCAAAGCTCGGCTCAACCGGGCGCGAGGCAGATAGACCGAGGAACTCCACCATGTGTTGGGCATACCGAACTACTGAAAGAGTACCCACAGGATAAACCCCATTCAAGATGGCTTTTGGTATAGAGGCTGTCATCCCTGTGGAAGTCAGACTCCCCTTCCCTCGTGTGGAAGGCTATTTAGAAGAATCCAATGACGAGCAGCTCCGAACTAATCTTGACATAATAGAAGAAGTCGAGGAGAAGGCCCAAATCCGGATGGCCGCCTACCAACAAAGAGTAGCTCGTTATCACTCCAACAGAGTCCGAGGAAAGTTTTTCCTCCCCAGCGATCTGGTGCTTCGGAAGGCATCGGTCTCGAAACCATTGGAGCAAGAAAAATTGTCCCCGAATTGGGAAGGTCCCTACCAAGTGACGGAAGTAATCAGACCCAGCACCTACAAACTCCAAGATTTGGATGGAAAATCTATTCTTCGGACATGAAACTCGGATAATCTCTACGCATATCATCAGTAAAAGTATGCTCTTACTAAACTCATTTTATTCGTTAAATTAAATTTAATTCTCAAAGACTCGCAAAATTCGTATAACTCTCTTTGAAAGCTGCAATGAGAAGCAGGTCTTACTATACGTTAAATCCTCGGCCGGACCGAGCGATTTCCGTACCTTGGCCACACCAAGTAAAATATAATCTTTATAAATCATCGGTCGAGCCGAGCGATCTCCGTACCTTGGCCGCACCAAGTAAAATATATTGATAAACCTTGGCTGGGCTTAGAGAGCTTCGTACCTTGGCAGCGCCAAGTAAAATATAATCTTGAAGCCTCGGCCAAGCCGAGTGACGGTCTTCGTACCTTGGTAGCGCCAAGTAAAATATAATCTTGAAGCCTCGACCAAACCGAGTGATATACTTTTGAAGCCTCGGCCATGCCGAGTGACGGTCTCCGTACCTTGGCAGCACCAAGTAAAATATAATTTGAAGCCTCGACCAAACCGAGTGATATACTTTGAAGCCTCGGCCTAGTCGAGTGACGGTCTCATACTTTGGTAGCGCCAAGTAAAATATAATCTTGAAGCCTCGGCCAAGCCGAGTGACGGTCTCCATACCTTGGCAGCGCCAAGTAAAATATAATCTTAAAGCCTTGGCCAAACCGAGTGATATATTCTTGAAGCCTCAACCAAACTGAGTGATATATTTCTGAATAATTTTCGAAGCCTCGGCCAAACCGAGTGATATATTTCTGAATATCCCGAAGCCTCAACCAAACCGAGCGATATAGTTCTAAAGCTTCGGCCTGATCGGGTGTGATTTCTCAAACACCCTGATGCGACTAAGGCATCCTATCACGCTTCAGCAGAGGTAAGTAATCTTCCACCACTTACTGGCAAAATTATACAAGTTCTTCCATTCCCTCGAGTAGGATCGTGCGTGCATCAAAATTTCACAGGCCACCAGGCCTCCCTCTGACCTAAACAGAGGTGAATGCTTCCTCCTCAGAGGACTAAATATCGTAGCAAAAGTGCTGCTGAATTAGTAAACTATGCTACAATCTAGAAAGCATGATGTGAGTAAGAAAACTCTCAGCACAACCATACTGGAAAAAGAAATAAATACTCGAAGGAAGAAGATTAAAAAACTTTCTTTATTGATGAAAAATTACCTCTTGAGAGGCATTACAAGTGTGTCATAGCACAGAAATAAAAAATAAAAAAAGCTCAGCTGAGCAGCTTCGGTCAATAACGATGTCTCTACATCCGACCCCAGAAATCAAAGAAACCAGACAGTTCTGTTGAGCCACTGGTTAATGCCAAAGAACAAAGTAGGCCATCCATGGATCCCTTGGACGGACATGTTGAGGGATCCTAACCAGGTCAAAGACCTATGGATGCTTATGCCAATGATGCCTCCTCCCCGAGTGGGATGCTGGGCTGCTAGTCACTGCCCAAGCACATAGGCAGAGAACCAACAGACCAACACCACTCTCCTCCTTCCTCACATAGAAAAAGATTCCTCAGACGGATGAACTGAGGAATCCAAATCGAGGAAGGAGGTGAGTTCCATGTCTTTCATGGGGAGTACGTATGCTTTGCATTTCCTGTGGTCCCCATGGCAAGTGACAAAGGACACACAGGAAGCGCGTACGTGCGCTCCCCATATGACCTTTGTGGGCATCCCGTGCGCTCTCCATATGACCTCCGAGATTTCTCCCTTGAGGACTACTTGCTCTTCAGCAACTTCCATTACCCCAGCTATCTGGGACGAACCAGCTTTCAAAAGGGAAGCTCGATCTCTCCACTCTCAATGAAATAGGCATCATGAAACCCTTACAACTCACAGAAAAGAGAAGACCTTGGGAGATGGCCTAACAAAGTCCGCTCCTTGCCCTTTTTAAAGACAAGAGAACCGAGAGCAACCATTAAAGAAGGGAGCCCCGGAATTTGAAACGCCATGACCGCGCTGCCACGTGGTAGATCAAAAGAAAAGGGCACTTTCCAAAGCACGCCGAACGCACCTCCCAGGCCATGATGGAAGACAAAGATTTCCTTCTGACCTTGAATCAAGAGCCTTAAATGCAGGAAACTGATCGCAGGTCCTTGAGATATGCACAGACCTAGGAAATCCCTTTCGAAAACAACGCCGTCCAATGGTAATCGAGTGCTTATCACGTACGTTAAAAAGATCCATGTTGGAAAAGGCCAATGAGATAAATGCCTTAGGTAGAAATGGGGCGTCCTTCAGCAAAGCGCAAAGTCGTTTCGTATGTCTTGACAGAAAACATACTAACTTTTTGCTTCAGACGAACCGAACTATCTAACCTCGGCCCCAGCCAAGGTATTTGGGTCGTTTTCGGTCATTTCGCCGAACCATTTCGTGCCTCGGCAAACCAAGTTGGCTTGCGCGCACCTAACCTCGGCCCCAACAAGACAAAGTCAGAGTTACATTCCATGGCAAAAACTGAACAATTTTATGCATCGGCAAAACCAGTTAATCTGGCTTCAATTGAGCAGAAACTTCGATTCGGAACCCCCAAGGGCTATCGACCTTGAATCGCATTTCGTTTATGATTCATTTACCATCAAGGGAACTCCCAACAAAAAGGTCATTCGAAAAGACAATGACCAAAGTGATAAGGCAAAGCAAAAAGAGATTGAAAGATTCATTCATTGAATCCCGATCGGATTACAAATTGAAAAAGAAAAAATACATAAGCAGCCCTTAAGAATTAGGGTTCGGGCCAGTTCCAGGAACCTCCTTGGTAACATCCGGGAGGACTTGACTCGCTTCACCCACTTCAAATATTGTTGGAAGAGAAATCTCGGGTTCCTCGGCAGCAGGCTGAGGGCATTGTTCGTGAGCCATGGCCTCATTAGGGCCTAGGATGGCGTCAAGGTCAACGTTTGAGATGTCTCCATATTCCGCTTCTTCGGCCTCCGGGGTACGAATATCAAATAGCTCGGCCTCCAAAAAAGATAAATCTAACTCGGGATACACTCAAGAGATCTTTACCCAAGTTTCCTCCTCGCCGAACCGGAATGCATTGGCACAAGCCTCTCTACGCTCTTCAGAAATCTGAGCAGAACTTCTGTACTCCTCCACAGCCGAGGTGATTCGGTTGTTAGCTTCAGCTAGCTGATTCCTGAGTTCAAGGTTCATTTGGTGACTCGCGGTCAACTCGCCCTTAGAGCCTTAAATTGCTCCTGCGCCTCGAGCCCAATTTTGCCCATCTGCAAAACATCAGGTCATTTGAGTCCACAAACAAAAGAAAAATTCCGAAAGCAAGTAAATGAGAAGACACTATACCTCTTCCTCTCGCCGAGCCATTTTATTGCTCAGCTCATGGACCTTTTCTAGGGCCTTCAATTTGGTCGTTTTATTCTGATGGAGACCCTCCTTGAGGTCGTTAATCCAGGATTGTTTGTCCTCGATTTCCAGCCGAGATTGATCGAGATCGGCAGTGAGCCTAGCAATCTGGTCATGCTGCCATTTTAGCCAATCTTCCATATCGGCAAGTTCCTTATTCAGACTGGCAAGCTGATCCCGCTATCGTTGGCACCTGTGCTCCTCCTCCTCGAGCCTCCTGCTTCAGCTGTTCTTCTTCTCGGCATGACTATTCTTTAGCTGGTCCCACCTTTTATCAAAATACAGCTGCATGGCTTTAACTTCGTTGGCATGCTTAGCCTTAATTTGGGATAACTCCAGGCAAGCCTTGTCCGATTGTTCACGGAAACCCTGAAGCTCTTTGACTTGAGCCTCGAGCCAAGAGGCCCTCTCGGCGGTAATTCGGTAAGACTCGCCCATCTTCTCAAGGTCTGCCTTAATGGATGCCAAGGCCCTGGCTGGTCGAATCCACCTTGCTCCAAGGTCGGCCGCTTCCTTCCTGGCCTGAGCGCAGGTCCCAGTGGCCAAATTTAAGCGCCAATTCAGCACCCTCGTAATCAAGGCATTTTGCAGAAAAACACAAGTGAGAAACCATGGCCGGACCAACCAACTAAGAATTACAACCTCGGTACAATGGCTTACCCGGGAGGTGTAGTTTGAAGTAATTTTCATAAGAGTAGCGTTACTAATTTGGGGAGAAGGTAAAAATCCTTGGCGCCCCGGACTGACCAAAAGCTGCATCAATACTATCCCCGACTACAGGCTTATCTGACGAGGAACTTCCCCCCGCACGCAGTACAGACCGCATCAAGGTGGTGAGCATGTCATCCACCTTTGGGCTGTGGACAAGAAAACTCATAGCCGAAGAGCCGGCCTGAGGGACTTCGGCCTGAGGAACCGCCATCCGCTCGGCTTCCTCCAGCAGGACTTTAGCTTGCAGGGCCTTGGATGCTTCGGCCCCGGTTGAGGGAACCCCGGCCCGAGCGCCCCCTTCATTCAGTGATTCTTCTTCTTCCTCTTCCTCTCCGACTATTGCTCCATCTCCGATAGACTCCACCTGAACTTCAATCTCTTCATGGCATCCCCTGGTACCATAAGAGATAGGAGGCACCTCGACCTCCACCAACCTTTCAACAGGCGGCTCCACTTGAGCTTCGGCAGCTGCTACTGCCTCTCCTGACCCCTCCACCTGAGCAGGGGCCTCTTCCATGCGCAGTGGACTCCCCACCGCTGATAACTAAAGAACCTCTGGCAGGAGGATCACCGGATGGACCGGCGACATCTCCTCGGCATTGTCTGACACGATTACTATTTGAAGAGGGGAAACCTCAGCAGCTCCTCCGAGCTCCCCCCAATGGTTTCCTCTGCTACCTTGCCCCCCCCGGCAGGGAGGGCACATCAATTACGGCTGGCGCTTCCGCTTCCTCCCTCTTTGAGATAGAGGAGTGGTGGCCGACAGTCTTTCCTTGGCTCCCTTGAGTGAGACCCGGAAGGACGGACCCTCTTCTCGGACCTGTGCTTGTCTCCGGAGCTGGAGCCCCTATGGTGCTTGCCCAGCTCCTTCCTCATTTGGCCACGAATGCAGACCTCTCGGCTAAAAACACAGCGGATGTTCAGTTAAACATTGAGAATTACATAAACACACTGACCATTAGAGCGAAGACTCACCTTAAGGGTCGATAGAGCTAAGACCGGCAGCAAAAAGGGCATCCTCTGCTAACAAAGTGCTAGCTGATACCCCTGACCACTACGGAGGGTTACCATATCTCTTTTCTCCTGCTCGCTCAACTCCGGACGCGCCTCTGGGTCCTTCACATAGCTCGCCCATCTCCTCGGAAAATCTGAACCGATGTTTTCTTCGGCAACAAAAAATTGGACTTCCACTCCTTTATCGAAGACGGGTTATCAGAAATCATCTTGAACGTCTTCCGGGACAATGTAGGGCCACTCAGAGCTCCTCCCGGGGTTATAGCAGACTCAAAATATGGGAAGGGTCGCCGTCACCCCAATATGACTGCACATGAGATGAACCCGATGAGATTGCGCCAGCTATTTGGGGCTACCTTTATTGGACATATGTTGTAAAACCTCATCACCTTTTGTATCAGCGGGTGAAGAGGGAATCGGAGACCTATCCTCAAGCTCTCCTTATAGAAGAAGACTCCGTGGCTTAATTCGGTCGAAATTCGGTGCTCGGCCCTTGGCACCCATAAGGCTACATCCGAGGAACCCTATAATGGCGATGAATCCTATCCAGGTCGTCAAGGGTTACCTCAGAGGCAACATCACCTGGACCCTTCATATTGGCTGAGTAAGGGGCAGGATACGAGCAAGCAAGCAAGGGCTCAGAGAAAGAATGGAAAATCTCTATGACAGGGACGAAGAGGCGTTGCAGAAGGAGCGCCGCCCCAGCCCTCTTTAAATAAATGCTTCAAAAAGGAAGCCCGAGACGCCAAACTTCCAATGTGGGTGCCAGAAATCCCACCACGTGGAACTTCCGCTATCGCGGCTTGCTGGAAACGAGGCGTTTCCTCCTGAGCTACGATGAAAAATGATGACGAAACAGTGGCCCATCATTTACGAGATTATCATTGCCCGCCTTTTCGAATCCCCCAAATAAGATTGTTCCAAACTCTACTCCTATATCCGAACTTACACTTTGGACTAGGGAGTGGGGGGCATGTGATGAGGGTAAAATTATCATTGCATCGATGACCGCACATCCACAATTGGGTCTAGCCCAATTCTAATGTCCTGTCGGCCAGCTGTCAGACCCACTAAGCAGCGAAGCCCAATCGCCCTCAGCGGCATCAGGTCGTCCTGACAACCCCAACCATCCTTATACCTCGGCAACCCGAGCCATTTATACCTCGGCAGCCCGAGCCATTCTCATACCTCGATAACCCGAGACTTCCATACCTCGTAGCCCGAGCCATTCTCATATCTCGGTAACCCGTATACCTCGGTAGCCCGAGCCATTCTCATACCTCGGTCATCCGAGCCATCCTTACACCTCGGTAACCCGAGTAACCTCCTTGCCTCGGCGGACCGAGGCATTCGAATACCTCTACGGAATTTGGCACGCGAGAATTCGAATTCACTATAACTAAATAAGATTCCAAGCGGGGAATCATACCCAGAAGTGGCCTAGGACCCACAAGAGTGGCCTAGAACCTACGTAATCACTGAATCTCAAGGCATCAACCAGTTCTCCAGCCGTCGATCCTCTAACTGACAAAATACAGACCCTACTGACCTCATAACAAACTTGATTCGAATCCATTTTGAATCCTAACGCTTTCAGACCTCCCCTCGCGACACGCCCAAAGAATCGGGTGATCCCCTATAAATACTGCTGCTCTCTAATCTCTCAGGTACTCAACTACACACTCTTGAGAGAGAACACCCATTTAGGGGAGCTCTTATGTGAGAGTCTTTTCCTCACATCTGTTTGCTGTGAATCTCCACTGACTTGGGCGTTGAAGGGTCCTCTGCAGAGGGCAACCCCCGTAGCACCCTTGTGCGCGGACTGTCTTGCAGGTTCCATCCCCAAGCGACGAGACCGGCGTTCGGATCAGGAGCCAGAAGCTTACCCGAGTCGAAGAACGAATTTCCGCGGCAACAGAAATGGTCCTGATTTTTTGAATGGTCTGTTGTCGGAAATTCATACAGTTCTATTGGCCGGTCAGTTGTTTAGTGGAAATGAAGGCATGCTTTTTATTATTCTCGCTTTTATAGATTTTTGTAGGATTGGATAAAGATTGAATGAAGTGTCTAATTTTCTGAAATTTGAGACTGGACAAGATATTTGTGAATGAAATTCTGTTTTTTTTTTTTTTTTGAGGATAATAGTTAGGAAGTCCTGACCATTTAGATGTATTATAAAATAATATAGAAGACTGCAGTTTTTGAGATTCTGGTTGAGACTACTAGGTGTCCTGAATGGGGCAAATGCCGAGATGAAGTGGTCGAATTATTACATAAAAACGATGGATGATGAAAAGAGCAGTTATAGAACAGGCTGCTCCAATCTACTCAAACGAGAAGGTATTCTGAGGTGTCCAGCAATTCTTGATTGTAAAAGTTAAAGTATCCTGGTCATGAATGAGGGTTCAGTTATTTTCTTGAACTTGAAAAATAGTATTTCTTCTCTTCTGATTGCTAGCAAATATGTGAACAATTTGAAGTTTCTGTTCCCTTCTTAAAGCCACAGGGCTCTCGAACGTTGTTTTGAGTACACCTCTTCTTGAGTAATAATAAGTTCCGGTTGAACTTTTTCCTTCTTGTTTAGGCTTCTGATTTCCTCTTGAGTCTCAAACCATGATATTCTGGAGTGGATGTGTGTCATTTGACAGCCCAGATTTCCAAACTTATTCCAGCTCTTGAAATTTGATCTCAAGAACTGTAGTTTGAACATTAAGTTTGCAGCTGGATCTTCATCTGTTGGCGCACATCTCCACCAATACACCAGATTTTTCCCCTTCCTGCAAGGTGAACTGGATGGTATGAACAACACACTACACTATTCTGGCTGGTTTCAGACAAAGTAGAAAGTGTATCATGTGTTGGCACCTGATGCCATACCATTTTGGCAAGAAGCCAGTATCAGGTTCGATACTGGTTTGTGAAACTTTGTATGCAACTATTATCATCATGTGTTGTGTTTCGACCGTTTCTTTTCATTGCAGTTTTTTTTAACAGAGATGTTATCCTTGCTACAAATTTTTTTTTTTTTCAGGATACTTCCTGATATGTTCCTGTCAAAATTTCTGAATATCATAAGTGTTTACTATCATATTATCCTTGTGCTTTGTATTATATTATGTGATTTTACTGATTGACACTGAAAGTCATTTTGATTGTTAAAAAAATGCTTGTAAATGGATGCAATTGATGGAAGAGGAGAAGGTAATTGCTATTATATTTTTGATTTCTCTTTTTTTCTTCATTCATGCTAAATTAAGAAAGGATACATGTCCTTTTATTCTTACAAAATGACTCTTTGTCTACCAGAATAAATACATATTACTTAATTCAAAATGGTAACTTCCTATGCAATTAAATAACAAAAACTTTCTACGAAATTAATAGCAGCAATTTCTTATGCCACTAATAGGTTTTCAATGTAGAAATTTGTTCTTTCAAAGTTAATTTAAAATATAAAGTTTAATGTCCAACACCCTCCCTTAAACTTGATTCTTCATGACTCCAAGCATGCTCCTTAGCTTTTTGAACTCTTTTTTTTTAGGGATTTTGTGAAGATATCAGCTACCTGATCTTTTGTTGAACTATGGAGAAGTTGTACTTCTTTATGTTTGATACAATCTCGAATGAAGTAAAGTTTTGTATCAATATGCTTACTTCATCATGAAGACTGGATTTTTTGCAAGTTGTATAGCTGATTTATTATCAACAAAAATGTTGTTGGCTCTTCATGAAAATCTTCATTTCTTGTAGAAGTCTTTGAAAAGTACTTGTCAATCCTTGTATTCCAAGCTCGTGGAACTTGTTTCAATCCATAAAGAGCTCTTTGAGTTTGTAGACTTTGTCTTCTTGTTCTTTTTGAATGAAACCCAAAGGTTGTTCTACATAGATTCTTCATTCAAATGGCCAACAGGAAAAAAAAACTTCACCATAATCAGTGCCATATAATTGTTTGTAGCCTTTCACTACCAAGCGGGCTTTGTGTTTTTCTATTTCTCCACTTGCATTTGTTTTTGTTTTATACCCATTTGACTCCAATGGCTTGATGACCTTGGGAAAGATTTGTGAGTTCCCAAGTGTCATTTTTCTCAATTGATGAAATTTCTTCATGCATGGTATTTCTCCATTTTTCTTCTTTATTTGCTTCATAAAACTCAATTGGATCATAGTCTAAAAAAGACAAAACATAATATAATCATTAGCATCAAGACGCCTTGTGACGTCAAGCACCTCTTGCACACTCTGAGTTTTGTGTACTCTATTTAAGGATGAGCCACTTGAACTTTCTTGTGAGATGATGTCTTGGACTTTGTTGTGGGGTTGATGAAATTTCTTCTTGATGTTGTAACTCTTCTTCTTCTTTAATATATGCATCATTTTCTTGCATTTTATTGTTATCTTGCCAGCTCCACATTTGCTTTTTATCAAATTCAACATCTCTTGAAAAAATTTTCTTTGTAATGGGATTATACAACTTATAGCCACTTGAATTTTCAGCATGTCCTAAAAGAATACACTTTTCTCCTTTGTCATCAAGTTTGATCCTTTTCTCATCAGGTACTTTGACATAAGCAACACTTCCAAAGATACGAAGATGATCAACCTTAGGCTTGTATGAACTCCATGCTTGCTCAGGTGTCATATTGTGAAGCCTTTTTGATGGAAATCTGTTCAACAAATAAACTGCACAAGCAACTGCTTCTTCCCAAAATTCTTTAAGCATATTTTTATCTTTCAACATACATCGAACCATATTTAAAATAGTTTGATTTTTTCTTTTGAAACTCCATTTTGCTGTGGTGAATATGGCATGGTAACTTGATGAAAGATTCCATGTGCTTAAAAAATTTAAAAACTCATTGGATAAATACTCACCACATGATCCGATCTCAAAGCTTTAATTTGAAAAATACTTTGTTTCTCAATAAGCAACTTAAATTCCTTAAATTTCTGAAACACTTCACTTTTTTTTTAATAAATAAACCCATGTCTTTCCAGAATAATCATCATTGAATGAAAGATAATATTCATTACCTCCCATTATTGTTGTTTGATCGGGCACAAACATCTGAATGTATCAATTCCAATGGTTTTGTTGCTCTTCTTGATCTTCCTGAAATGAAGGTTCTCCTTTATTGCTTTCCAACTATGGAAGTTTCATATTTTTTCTTGAACATTTTCAGCCAAGGCATCCCTGTCGCTATATTCTTGCTAGACAAAAGTTTAAATCCATCAAAGTTTAAGTGACCATATCTAAGATGCCATAGAGTAGAGTTATCAAGAATTTGTGCTAACATACAAGAGGAGCCATCAACATGCAAACTCAACTCAAACATTCTATTTTTGATATAGGAAAATGTGCAATGAGAGTATTGTTGTTGTCTCTGATAGAAAGACCCAATTCTTTCAGGTGAATGTTATCCTTTTTCAAGCAATTGGCCCAAACTAAGAATGTTATTTTTAATGTCTGAACATAATAGACATCTGAAATAAATTTTGAGTGCCATTTTGAAGCTTTCATCCATATTAAAAAATATGTCCTTTATCCAACATATGATTGCTAGCACCTGTGTCTAGGTACCAAGTACTTCTTTAGATAGCATCTGTAATGTTATTGTAGGCCAAAAGTAGAGTTACTTCTTCTTCTTGTTCTTTTGTAAAATAAATTTTCTCATCAACATAATTAACATTATCTTTGTACCAACAATCTTTAGCATAGTGCCCATATTTTTTGCAAATAAAACATTATAGTGCTTGTTGTCCATACTTTCCTCTTCCTCTAGGATTAGAAAATCTTCCTCTACCACGACCTCGGGCATGATGGTCTCTTATGTCTCCTTGACTTCTTTATGACTAATCTTGATAAATCTTCCACCTCTTCCTCTTCTTCCATGACCTCGATCATGGAAACTTGTTTTATCTTTTGGATCACCTTTCTCTTGTAGTGTAAGATTTGTTTGAAGTACTTGCTCGATGGATTTCTCCTCCATCTCTTAGATAGCTTTTGCTCATGTGCTTATAGAGAGCCCATGAGTTGCTCTATAGTCATCTTTCTAATTCCTTTGATTCTTCAATGCTACAACAATGAAGTCAATTTTGCATCTAAAGAGCACAAAATTTTCTTCATGATTCGAACATTAGTAATTTCTTCACCATTTCTTTTCAATTGATTGACTATAGACATCAATCTTGAAAAATAATTAGAAATTGACTCCCCAGTTATCATTTTAAAAGATTCAAATTCAGACCTCAAAGATTGTAGCCGAATCTTTT